>JAIFGZ020000311.1:1200000-1500857 GCA_019925245.2 Oryza australiensis
ATATCAAGCATAGGTACTATTTGTATAAAGCGTGCAATTTGTAATCTGAAATCAACATCATTTCACAAAGTAGGATCAATATGTTCAAAGAGTGTGATGACTTGCCTTGCTCGCACGCTTGAGGGGTGGTATCTTCAACGGGGTCGATGCCGGTTTCTTCGGTGCTACCCGTACGTGCGAAAGGTCAATTGAATTCAATTAGAATTCAATAAAATACCGAGAGATCGAAAAAGAACCATAAAGGCCATGAAAACGACTCCAAATGTTTTGCCTAAAATTCTACTTGAGTCGGGACAAAGGTCGCTTTAGGAAAAATCCGAGTTTTGAAATCGAGTCGATTTCCTAGGGTTTTCGCAAAGACGGCGATCGTAATAATTTGGGAATTTAGGTTGGAAAATATCAGCGGAGGAAATTCGTACTCGAGGTTTGAGGGTTTGAGCACAAAAGAGAAGTCTATTTAAATGGCGAGAAAGAATTAAACGGAGTCCGGATTTAAAAACGACGCGAAACGAAATTCGGAAAACGTCCGATTTTGATTTTTCAAACTTTGCACGAGAAAACATGCGAGAAAATAATTTATTTTTGCCCAAAATTTTACTCAAGTCATCCCAAAATATTTTCCAAATTTTCCAAATTTTTTTCCAAATTTTCCCTATTTTCTTTTTCTTTTTCTTTTTTTCTTTTCTGGCGATCTGCTCATTTGCCGCCAACTGTTCGACCGGTGACCAGCCGAAACAGAGGCGGCGGCAGCGCGACAAAAGGGCGGCGCAAGGGGGCTTACTGGCGACGGCGGGCTCGGGGAGGAGTAGTGGGGCACGGAGGGGAGTTTGCGCACGGCGGCTACGGCTCCGGTGGTTAGGGCGGCGGCGGCGGCGCTCGGGAACGGCGAGAAGAAGCGGCGGCGGTGCGGCAAAAACGGGCGGGGTGACGCCTTTTATAGGCGCGGCGAGGGGAATCGGCGCGGGCGCGGGGTGGAAAGAGGAGGGCTGGCTCGGCGTGGGCGCGGGGTGGAAACACGCGGCGGCGCACGGGGAGGGCCGGGTACGGCGGGCGCAACGCGACGGACGTGCGGGTCGGCCGGTACGGCGGGCGCAACGCGGCGGCACGCGCGCTGGGCGGGGTCCGGCGCACACGGCGCGCACGGCGTGGGGTCCGGCGCGGCACGGCGCGTGGCGGCGGCGCGGTGCGCGGGTGCGGGGCGACGGGGGCGGGCGCGGGCGCGCGCGCCGGTCCGCGCGGTCGGCGCATGCGCGGCGCGTGGCGCGGGGTAGGGCGGGCACGCGCGGCGCTGGTGCGGCGCGTGGCGCGGCGCGGCGGGCCGGTACGACATGTACGACGTCGAACACTTGGCGCGCAATGAACGGTGCCATTTCCGATTTTTCCGATTTTCCCATTTTAATTTTCCATTTCTATTTTTCTTTCTTCTAAAAATTCCAAAATAAATTCCCCTCATTCAAAAATTTTTTTTAACACAATATTTTCAACTTTTCTCCACTTTTATTTTCCCCAAATATTTTTCATATTTATTTATTTTAAATTCTTTTTTCAAATTTCATTATCCTCTCCTATATTTTTCCAAAACTTTCCGGATTTGAGTACGACTCCCGAGAATTTTATTATTTATTTTGTGTCTTAATTTATCTTCTCCCAACCAAAAAATTTGTTTTATATTCTCCAAAACGCGTTTTCGTAAATCCGTGCTTTCCCCGATTTCCCTTTTTTTTAAAAAAAAACCCTGATGCGGCGTTCGTACGCATTTTGACAACTCCAAATTATCCAAGAACACCGAAAGGGAAATTTATCACGTCAAAATTTATGCAAGCGAGCTGGCAAATAAGAAGCAACAACCCGAGAAGAAGCATCAAGCGAAGGTTTTGAAAATTCCGATTTTACGTTCCGATTTCGGTTCTTCGATTTTCAGGATGTTACATCTTGCCTATAGCTTAACTGGTATCGTGAGGCAAAGGGATTTGTGTACACATTACGGGTTGAGCCGATATTATTCTTGTATACTATGGTGTCAATATGTCTTGCTAGGCGCCGTCGTTGACGGTCGGTGAGTTGGACTCGAGCGACGATCGGCTAAGTTAGACTATAGCCGAAAGCGAGTATACCTGAACCTACGGGTCGCACGCTTAAGGGGTAAGAACGGCATTCGAGTTGGACTCGAATACGGCTCGATCGGATAGGGATCTGATCGGATAGAGTCCTATGGGCTTACGACGTATGGGCGGGCAACTCTATGAGATTCGGATAGGATCCGATTCAAAATAGAGTCACGATCGGCCACGAGTCCCAGTCGGCCAACTCTATATAAAGGGGTGAGGGGTGGAGAGCTGTGAAGGACATCAAGTCAATTGATTGCGCCAAATCAATCTGATCACATGCGGCTTTAGAAGTCGTCGAGATCAATCTCCACGGAAACCCTCCCCACCTTCGAGCCTAACCTTGCATCGCGTCCTAGCACACGGGTGTTCGGCGTTCTGTCCCTGGACGTGTGGATACCGGTAGAGGCGCTGCTACGTTGCACGCTGTTGATCGGCTTCGGATCGGTTGCAAGCGGAGCGATCGGGCGGTGGCGAATCGGCATGTCCCGGGTATCGCTGTCGGCTTGCGGGAATCGGCGGCACTGAGTTCCGAGATCGGATAGCCACGATTGGCTAATTCCGCTGCATACTCCAATCGGTTGAGTTGAACTCGAGCCGACGATCGGCTAAGTTAGACTATAGCCGAGACCGAGTATACCTGAACCTACAGGGTCGCACGCTTAAGGGGATAAGAACAGGCATTCGAGTTGGACTCGGATACGGCTCGATCGGATAGGGATCCGATCGGATAGAGTACTATGGTCTTACGACGTATGGGCGACCAACTCTATGAGATTCGGAAAGATCACCAGAAAACGTTTCAGCGACCACAGAACCATAATAGGAGGAGCAAAGTGTTGCACCACCAGTTGTAGATACACCAACCCCACGGAGGTCTGAAAGATCACATCGTGCGCCTGAAAGGTACACAAGTGTGAAACAACGTGATATATTATTGTTAGACAACGATGAACCTAAGACCTATGAGGAAGCGATGGTGGGACCCGATTCCAACAAGTGGCTTGGATCCATGAAATCCGAAATAGAATCCATGTACGACAATCAAGTTTTGAACTTGGTTGATCCACCTGATGGTGTCAAAACCATTGAGTGTAAATGAGTTTTTAAGAAAAAGGCCGATATGGATGGAAATGTTCACATCTATAAGGCGCGATTGGTGGCGAAAGGTTTTAAACAGATTCAAGGAGTTGATTATGATGAAACCTTCTCACCCGTCGCAATGCTTAAATCTATTCGGATTATCCTAGCGATTGCTGCATATTTTGATTATGAGATATGGCAGATGGATGTCAAAACGGCTTTCCTAAATGAAAACCTAAGCGAGGATGTATACATGATATAACCTCAGGGTTTTGTCGATCCACAATCGCCTGGAAAGATATGCAAGCTACAGAAATCCATTTATGGATTGAAGCAAGCATCTCGGAGTTGGAATATTCGTTTTGATGAAGTAATCAAAGGGTTTGGTTTCATCAAAAACGAAGAGGAGGCCTGTGTTTACAAAAGAGTCGGTGGGAGCGCAATTGTATTTCTAATCTTATATGTGGATGACATATTGTTGATTGAAAATGATATCCCTATGCTAGAATCCGTCAAGTCTTCATTGAAAAATAGTTTTTCCATGAAAGACTTAGGGAGGCAACATACATATTGGGCATTCGGATCTAAAGAGATAGATCCAAAAGGCTAATTGGATTAAGCCAAAGGACATACATTGACAAGGTGTTGAAAAGGTTCAACATGCATAATTCCAAGAAAGGTTTCTTGCCCATGTCACATGGCATTAATCTTAGCAAGAATCGGTGTCCTCGGACACATGATGAGCGGAATAAGATGGGCATGGTTCCATATGCTTCGGCAATTGGATCCATCATGTATGCCATGCTTTGTACACGTCCGAATGTCTCGTACGCTTTGAGTGCTACGAGCGAGATACGATCGAGATCCGGTGAAGGCCACTGGATGCCGTAAAGAATATCCTTAAGTACTTGAGAAGAACTAAGGATATGTTCCTAGTCTACGGAGGTGAAGAAGAGCTCGTTGTAAGTGGTTACACCGATGCTAGCTTCCAACAGACAAGGATGATTATAGATCGCAATGCGGGTTCGTGTTCGCCGAACGGAGGCGCGATCTGGAAGAGTTCCAAGCGGGATCGTTGCGACTCTACAACGGAGGCCGAGTACATTCTTGCTTCGAAGCCGCAAAGGAGGCTGTTTGGATCAAGAAATTCGTTTCGAGCTTGGTGTGATGACTAGTACGCGGTCCAATGTCTCTCTATTGTGATAATAGTGGAGCCATTGCGCAAGCCAAGGAGCCGAGATCACATCGAAGTCCAAACACATACTTCGGTGATATCATCTCATCCGCGAGATAGTGGACGAGGTGATGTCAAGATATGCAAAGTGCACATGGATCTCAACATAGCCAATCCGCTGACAAAACCTCGCCTCGCCGAAGCATGAGGCGCACACAAGAGCAATGGGTATTAGATACTTACATGATTGACTCTAGTGCAAGTGGAAGATTGTTAGTGATATGCCCTAGAGGCAACATGGAGATGTTGGAGATCATGGTCAATGTTTATGTATTTATGAATAAATGTTATTCGGTTCCATGAAATAGACATCTTGTATTGATCAATAAGTACGTGACTTATTTATGAGACTCTATATGTATGAATCTATTTCTAAATGATCCTCGATCATATATCATATTATTGGAACTAATATGATTCTAAGATCGGCATGTTTATTGATTGATGATCATGTACGTTAGATCATGGGTATGGAGATACCAAATCAATAAAACATGGACATATGTGTTAGAGAACACATTGTTGGATAGACCCACCATGAGACACTACGGGAATTAATGTGCCATTAGTTGGTCTCGGGTAGTGTTGGTACAAAGTCCTTAGACCGAGATTACCATGAATTCCAACATGTGTAGTAGCCTACTTTGGGACTACCAAACGCTATATGGCGGGTAGTTATAAAAGTAGTCTTCGGGTTTGCTATGAAACATGGAGTGGGTTGTGAGTGATCAAGATGGAATTTGCCCCTCCTTTGGAGAGATATCTCTGGGCCCTCGAGGTAATGGATTATGGAAATGCATGGCCATGCTAAGTTGATTGAGGAGTCAATCAACGACGGATAATCCAATACGGTTCGAGTGAATGGTTAAGCTATTGAAGGGATGGCACACATCTTGCCTATAGCTTAAGTGGTATCGTGAGGCAAAGGGATTTGTGTACACATTACAGGTTCAGAGCTAATATTATATTCTTGTATACTATGGTATCAATATGTCTGCTAGGCGCCGTGGGATGCAGTCGGTGAGTTGGACTCGAGCCGACGATCGGCTAAGTTAGACTATAGCCGAGACCGAGTATACCTGAACCTACGGCGTCGCACGCTTAAGGGGATAAGAACAGGCATTCGAGTTGGACTCGGATACGGCTCGATCGGATAGGGATCCGATCGGATAGAGTACTATGGTCTTACGACGTATGGGCGGCCAACTCTATGAGATTCGGATGGGATCCGATTCAAAACGGAGTCCTGATCGGTCACTAGTCCCAGTCGGCCAACTCTATATAAAGGGGCGAGGGGTGGAGAGTTGCTGTCGCATTGAACCGAATCCGCAATAGAAGTCGCCGAGATCAATCTCCACGGAAACCCTCCCCACCTTCGAGCCAAACCCTAGCCTTGCATCGCGTGCTAGCACACGGGTGTTTGGCGTTCTGTCCCCGGACGTGTGGATACCGATAGAGGTGCTGCTACGTTGCGCGCTGTTGATCGGCTACGAATCGGCTGTGGTGGATTTGGCTGCGGTCGAGCGCATTGGAGTGAGGCGCGAGAACGCGGTCAGACGACTCGGCGAATCGGCTACATCGGCGAATTGGCTGATTGGTGAATTGGCTGTCCCCGAGAATCGACTGTCGGCTTGCGGGAATCGGCTACACTGTTCCGGATCGGATAGCCCTGATTGGCTGTTTCCGCTGCATACTCCAATCGGTAACGTTCTATCGGCCCGAACTTGCAAGTGTTCCTGGTTTGCGCGGTTAAAAGTTTTTTGTTTTCGGCTAGCGTAGCCTCCGCGTAACCCTTCAGTTGTTGGATCCATGCCAACTTCTGTGTTCCCTCTACCTTGCATCAATGTTTAATTCAATGGGACGGTGATGATGTTGAGGTTGTCCGAGCAGACACATCGGCTGAGATTGCAATGGCCGATGTTTCAGTGGGGTGGAAACATGGAGATATGCAGTATTTGTCAGGGTTAGATCTTTCTAGCTTTGATTTTACTAGTATTTCCAAGGATGGTTTAGTACCTATTTCTGTAAAGCCGGCTAGTTTAGCATGGCTAGGTGATATTACTTTGTATGATGAATAAAGCAACTAATTTGGAGTGGTTACAGAACAGGGTACAAGAATATCGGTCTACAAAGAACGATATTGGGGAAACCATAGAAGATTTTGACGAAGTAGAGAAACTTGGTCAAGGGTTTACATCGGCGGATCCATTAAAAGAAGTAGACATAGGAGATGGAAGTGTTCCAAGGCCGACTTTTGTAAACAAAAACATAAAAGCTGATTATAATATTAAGATAATCGAGCTACTTAAAGAATACGTTGATTGCTTTGCATGGGAATACCATGAGATGCCAGGACTTAGCCGTGAGCTTGTTGAGCATCGGCTTCCGATAAAATCAGGGTTTAGGCCTTATAAACAACCCCCTCGTCGCTTTAACCCTCTCATATATGATCGAGTCAAAGAAGAGATAGACCGATAATTGAAGGCGGGGTTTATTAGGCCATGCCGGTATGCGGAGTGGGTGTCCAACATCGTTCCGGTTGAGAAGAAATGGAGCGGTAAGATTAGAGTATGCATATGTTTTAGAGATCAAAATAAAGCCACTCTTAAAGATGAATATCCTATGCCTATAGCCAACATGTTAATAAATGATGCCTCAGGTCATAGAGTAATTAGCTTTTTAGACGGTAATGCCGGCTATAATCAAATCTTTATGGCAGAAGAGGATATGTATAAGACGGCTTTTAGGTGTCCAGGGTTTGTTGGGTTGTTTGAGTGGGTCGTCATGACATTCGGGTTAAAGAATGCCGACGCAACATATCAAAGAGCGATGAACTTGATTTTTCATGATTTGCTAGGTTTCATCTTAGAAATCTACATTGATGATATCATCGTCAAATTGGATGGTATGGATGGTCATATAGCCGATTTGAGATTAGCTTTTGAGAGGATGCGTCGGTATGGTTTGAAGATGAATCCACTCAAGTGTGCTTTTGGTGTGTCGGCGGGAAAGTTCTTGGGATTCATGGTACATGAGAGAGGTATTGAGATTGATCCTAAGAAGGCTGAGAAGATTCAAGATTTTAAAGCACCGACATGCAAGAGAGAAGTTCAGAAGTTGCTAGGTAAGGTGAATTACTTGAGGAGGTTTATATCTAACCTAGCGGGTAAAATCGATGCTTTTGTTCCTATCTTATATTTGAAAAAAGAAGTCGATTTTACTTGGGGGCAGCACAACAGGAGGCGTTTGAGGGTTTAAAAAAATATTTATCTACTCCACCCGTGTTGCGAGTTCCTAAAGCCGGAATTCCGTTTCGGTTGTATATTGCTGCCGAAGACAAAGTTATTGGAGCCGTTTTGACACAAGAGGGAGATGGCAAAGAGTACATAATCACATATTTGAGCCGCCGTCTTTTAGATACCGAAACGAGGTATGTTTTTGTAGAGAGACTTTGTCTTTGTTTATACTATGCTTGTACCAAGTTACGTCATTACTTGTTATCTAGTACATGCATAGTTGCTTGTCAGACCGATGTCGTTAAACATATGCTGCAAAGGCCAATTTTGAGTGGGAGAATTGGCAAGTGGGCGTATACATTGATTGAGTATGATTTGGCTTATGAATCGTTAAAATCTATGAAAGGCCAAATTGTAGTAGATTTTATAGTAGACCATCATGTAGATATTTCTTATGAAGATGAGGTTTGCTTGCTTAGTGTTACGCCTTGGAAGGTTTATTTTGACGGCTCTTCATGTAAGGAGGGTCAAGGTATAGGTGTAGTTTTGATTTCGCCCAATGGTCAATGTTTTGAGGCATCGGTTCGTTTGGAGTATTATTGTACAAATAATAAAGCCGAATACAATGCTTTGTTATTCGGTTTACAAGTGATGGAGATCGTTGGAGCTACACACGTAGAAGCATTTGGTGACTCAGAGTTGGTGGTGCAACAAGTTGCCGGGGTTTACAAGTGCTTCGATGGGTCGCTAAATAGGTATATTGATCAATGCTTGGATATTATTGCCAATTTTGATGATTTCGCTATTAGGTATATTGCTAGAAGTGAAAATTCTAGAACAAATGATTTGGCTCAACAAGCATCTGGTTATAGTATTAAAAGAGGAGTATTTTCATACTAGAGAAACCGGTGCTTGATTATAATTCTTTGAACGAAATTGGCAAGGATGCAGATCGCAGGCGGTCTGACCGACGCACTGTTGCCGGTTTGACCGAGGATGGCTGGTGGTCTGACCGGTGCTCTGTGGCCGGTCTGACCGTGGGTGGTCAGCGGTCTGACTGGCGTTGCTTGGCCGGTCAGACCGGCCTCACAAAGGATGCTGGGGGGCACGATTTCACTGATGCAGAGACCGAATTGAGTTTAAATTCGGACTTTTGTACCCTGGAAACAGTAGAGGATTGGAGAGTACCTTTGATCCAATATTTAAAGGATCCTAGCCTTAAGGTTGATCGGAAAATTCGACGGCAAGTATTTGAGTATACTTTGCTTGATGTAGATTTGTATCGCCGAAATGTAGATGGGGTATTATTGAAGTGCCTAGATAGTGATCAATCTAAAGTGGCTATGGGAGAGGTACATGAGGGTATTTGTGGAACACATCAATCGGCCCATAAGATGAATTGGTTACTTAGGAGAGCGGGGTTCTATTGGCCGAGAATGATTGATGATTGTTTTAGATATTATAGAGGATGCGAAGCCTGTCAACGGTTCGGCAATGTTCAACTGGCACCGGCTGCGGTGTTGAACCCTATTATTAAACCATGTCTGTTCCAAGGTTGGACTTTGGATTTCATTGGTCAGATTTATCCTTCGTCATCAAAATGGCATAGGTTCGTGCTAGTTGCGACGGATTACTTTACTAAGTGAGCCGAAGCCGTGCTGCTCAAGAATATGACTCATACGGAGGTAATTGACTTTATTTTGAAGCATATCATACATAGATTCGGCATTCCTCAAACGTTGACTACGGATCAAGGAGCTTCTTTCATGTCCAAAGAGGTAAAGAATTTTGCCGAATCTTATGGTATTAAATTGTTGAGTTCTTCTCCTTACTATGCTGAGGCTAATGGACAAGCCGAGTCTAGTAATAAAACTTTGCTGAAATTGGTTAAAAAAAAGATCAAAGAACATCTCAAGAGGTGGCATGAGGTGTTTTCTGAGGCATTATGGGCACATCGAATATCTAAACATGGTGCTACCAAGGTAACCCCTTTTGAGCTAGTCTATGGACAAGAGGCCGTTTTGCCGGTTGAGGTAAATCTTGGCTCTCTTCGATATATAAAGCAAGATGATTTGTCGGCTAAAAATTACAAGTTAATGATGGAAGATAATCTCGACGAAGTGGTTGACAAACATTTGAAGGCTTTGGAAGAAATAGAGAAAGAGAAGAAGAGGGTGGCCAAAGCATACAACAAAAGGGTGAAGGCGAAGACATTCCAAGTAGGAGACTTGGTATGGAAGACAATTTTGCCTTTGGGTTCTCGATCTAAAGAATTCGGTAAGTGGTCACCAAGTTGGGAGGGACCTTATCGGATATGCGGAATCGTTCACGGGAATGCATATTTTCTGGAAACACTTCAAGGAGAACGGTTTCAGCGAGCTATCAACGGTAAATACCTAAAGAGATACTTCCCGAGTGTTTGGCAAGATGCTTAGGAAGCTCTATGGCTGGTAATTAGATTATCGCCCTAAGATAAACATGTTCCCTATTTTAGATTCACGATGTTCATCATAAAAGGCAGGGGGCATGTGTTTACACCCAAAATTGGCACCAAGGTATCAAAATAGGAAAATTGCCAATATTTGGAAATCTGCCGGTTTCCTTCGGAGAGGTCGGTCTGACCGTAATGTATAGGCCGGTCAGACTAGGCAGTGGGGCAGGTCAAACCGGTGGCATGTGGCTGGTCTGACCGGCAGAGTCCGAAACCTAGCCGAATTCGTCTGTACTCGGGTTTCCTTCCTCCATACGGTATGTCTCGGGTTTCCAAACGTGTCTACCCCAAATTGGACGTGGAGAAGGGCCTATGGAGGGCAAGACCAACCCCTATTTAAGGGCCAAGGCCGGTTCAATTGGCACAACAACAAGAACCAACACATACACAACCAAAACCAATCGAGTTTCTAGTTTTTAGCCAATTGAATCATTCTTTTACTTTTTTACATTAGTTCATGCATCTTTGTCGATTTGCACCGTAAATCGTCCACCGCCGCTGTGAGAGTGTGACATCTATTTGTAAGTTTATATTGAAAACTTTCCGTTCGCCCACGAGACGGGTGTTTATCTATCGTTTTACCTAAATCGGCTCCGTTAGCCGGTTTAATCTATAAACCCATCTTGCTTTAGTTCTTTGCTAGATCAAGGTGATTGGCGACTCCATATCACCGCAAGTTGTCGAAACTTGGTTTCGGCAATAGAAATTTGGGGGTGCAGTCAAGATCGCCAAGCTCGATGGGTTAAGTGGAAAACAAGGTTTAGATAGGTTCAGGCCCTCTCGTGAGGTAATACCTTACTCCTGTTTCGGGGATTCGATCCGCCGAGTGTTTATTAATCTCAAGATCTGTTGCTCATGAAACTCATCGAAAGCGGATATCCCTCAAGGGATGCCCCTTACCCCCCTATATAGTCTTGGGAGGCGGGCTTATAAGTCGGAAACCCTATCATACTCTAAGTCGGTTTCCTCAATCTTACCAAGTTATGATTATGAGCCGTTGCCTTATTCAATCGGCAACGTAACACCCAAGTCATAGCCGGTTTACATAACTAGCAGGCGTAACCTATCCCTATTACCAGTTGGATAAGCTTGCCAGATGGGTATCCGATTCCCATAATCTCCACAGTAGCCCCCGAGTCCTTCGCAGTCGACGAGATAACTTTGCCTCGTACCAAGATAACACACAGCCAAACAACTCTTTGGCCGAGTGCTTCTGACGCCGAGTGGTTCTATCATCTCTGCCTGAATCCCCCGAGTGGCTCCAAGGACTGAAGGGTTGGAAAACATCCCAAAAAAATCTCAAAAATAAATATCTAGGTGCATCTCCTGATGCACCTAATTAGGTGTAGGCCCCGACTATGTGGTTAGTCAAAAACAGACTAAGCATATAGTCAAGAACTATAAAAAATCATTCTTATATAAATGCTTAGCTTAAGCTAAAGCAACATAAAAAATCTCATCACTCGGCAAGCTCGTGCTTATCCGAGTGAATTTGCCCGAGTCACCTCAGAACAAATAGTTCAATCAACCCTCGTGGGTAAAAACACTCACTCGGCAAGCTCATGCTTATCCGAGCGGATCTGCCCGAGTGATCTCAGAACAAATAATTTAATCGACCCTCATGGGTAAACAAATTTTTCAGTTATCTGAAAAATACAACCAAAATATTAAATAGCTCCTGCCATAATATTGGTCTTAATCTTAAAAGATCTTCACCAAGGTGGCAAAATAGCACTGATATAATCGTTTAATCAAATGCTTAAAAACAAAACAGTCCCTGTCATCAGGACAGCCATGAAAAGCTTAACTGTTTGTCACCTTTCAAATTGCATCGTGCCAACTTCTCATGAAGTTGCGCAAACCACGGCATGAAAGGATTCTAAAGACATTGGGCTATGTGACACGTTCATATTGCGAGGGCAAATCTGCTTAAGTCCATCCACTTAAGTCCCTAAGGACACATGTCAAGCCACACCTTAGCTGGGCCGCAAGTCTCTCATGGGCTCGGCCCAATCGTGAGATGACCTAGCAAAACCCTCAAGTCTTTTATACGAAGCCTCGAGGTCATCCCCGCCACTTCATCTTCCCAAAATTTCCTCTTTTCGTGGCACTTGTTCACCAACTCATAGCGGAAAACCCTAGGCTCGCGTGCATGCCCAAATCCATCGATCCAGTAGCTTGCGCTTCATCACAAGCTAGCCTCCGCATCCAGCTCCCAAGATCCCCTTCTCAAATCTCCATCCTCCGAGCCAGATCTACTTCCCCCAAACCGCATCCATGGTGGGAGAGAAGGAAATCCCTTTCGAGCAATGGGCAACCTCAGATGTGAAGGAGTAAACTCTTAAGGAGATGGTGAAGAACGGAGTTCTTCCGCCTAAAGAGATCGTTGGCTGGCGCCCGGCGGCCGGCGAGGAGTTCCCCACTCCAAACATCGATGAGATCGTGGTTTTTACTTCTTTCTTCTACTGTGGCTTCGTCCTTCCTTCTTCTGAGTTCTTCCGGGGTCTTCTAGATTATTACGGCCTTCAGCTCTACCATCTGAACCCCAACTCCATGCTTCACATTGCTCTCTTCATCCATGTTTGCGAAGCTTTCCTCGACATCCTTCCCCACTTCCAGCTCTTCCACCGCATGTTCTATCTTAAGCCGCATCGAACAAGGATGAGCACTGCGTTGTCGGTGGGGCCGGCTTTCAACCCGCGGATCTCTCCGCAGAGATTACTTTTCTCTTCCTTTGAAATCCTATAACAAGGGTTGGCATGCAAACTGGTTCTATATCGCAAATCTTGAACCCAGTCTGCCTAACTTCGATGGCCTTCCTCCGGTCCCAAGGCCTAACTGGAGCACCGTGTGAGTAGCCCAAGATTGGGATGAGGCCACAAGCTCCTGGCCAGTATTGTAACACCCTGAGGTGTTTTCCCCTTTTAAAAATCCAAAAGAAAATCGTAAAAGAAAATCGTTGGAATTAACTGGAGGGAATTAATAATTTTAAAATCCAAACGATAAATGGAAATGGCATGGTAGGATTTTTCCTAAATTCTACATGTCAAAATACGCTAAAGATTTTTAGTGGAACTTTCGAGCACCAAACATAATTTTTAACCAATTAAAATCAAAATTGAATTAATAAATCCCGGAAAATCAATTTCTCTCTCCTCCGTCCTTTCCCGCTCTTTTTCGTGGGGCCGCGCCCGAGCCGACGGCCCATCCTCTCCCGCGCGCGCCCACCGACGGCCATTTCCCCCCGACGCGCGCCTTCTCTCTCGCGGTCGACTAAAGGCTACGCCCGCCAAACCCTCGCGCCGCGAGTTAAGTCCAGTTCGTCTCCCCTTCTTGGGACACCGGCGTAGGGCCCACTGTCGCCCCGTCCCCTACCTCCGGCTGCCCCGCCGCCTTGACGCCGCCTCGCCCGCGCGGATCTCGGCCGCCCATCCTCCCGCGTGCCCTAAAGGCACCGACTTAATTTCCCCGTCTCTCCCACCGCCTTCAATCGCCTCGCCGCCGCTCGCGCCCCTTAATGGTCGGATTTAATCACCGGCCATTATTTCCCCAAATCGCGTCGGCGAGGAATTGCGCCCTTATCCGGTCGCCGCCGACCTCCCCATCCCCTATTTAAGCACCCCTCGCCCTCCCCGAGCTCCTCACACCTTCACTCAAGCCTCTCTCTCTCTCCGTCGTTCGCGCCGTGCGCCCGTCGGACTTCGTCGTCGAGGTTCGGCCATGTGTTCCCGCCGCTCCGAGACACTCCGAGCTCGCCGACTCCTCCCTCCTCGTCGCCGGTGCCCGCTCTACTTCGGCCACCCCTTCCCGAGTGGTTCCGTCGCTCCCTCACGTCCGCGCCGTCGTCCCTTTGACTCCGGCGCACCGCCTGTGAGCACTCGTCCCTATTTCCCTCTCGGCCGAGTGCGCGCCGCCATCCCAGTGTGCACGGCTCCGCCCACGCAAGAGCGCGGTATTCCACCGCCGCGCGCCGCCCGAATGGCGACGGTCGGTCTCCGCCACCGTGCGCCATCGCCGCCGATCGCGCCGCCCGAACCCCTTCCGCCGTCCGATCTGCGCTCGGATCGGGGCCGTCCGTCCCGCGCGCTCGCGTGACACACCGCGTGGCCGCGAGTCGGCGCCCATGTGCGCCACGTGGTGCTCCGCTCTCCCTCTCGACTCCGTGGACTCGGTCCACCATGGACCGTGCTCCGCGGCCGATGACGTCGCCCTAGCGCCGACGCAATTCCGGGATTTATTACGCAATAAATTATTAAGGATTTTCCTGTTTTAGTAAAAACACAGATAATCTTCTAAAAATCATATCTTTTCAACCCGACCTCCGTTTTAGTAGCTTTTTAGCCTGTTTTGTTGAAGTGCTTGTTTGCCGTGTAGATCCCGGTAGTCCCTCCGTCCGGTTTACTTGAAGTCGTCGCGAACTCCCCCAAACCGACGAGCAAGGCAAGTCATGCTATATTATTGATCATATTGCTCCCATTTTGCTAAAACACCTGTTTTACTCTATGAAATTGCATGTATTTTATGTTGTCATTTCATGGGAAATAATACACCCTATGCTTAGTTTATGCCTTAGGTTTGACACCCCAAACCCTTTGATAAAACTTGGGAAAATAATGTGATTAGATTTCAGGACTAGGTTATGCTTAGCCTGGCTTAGTTTCACTAGCTCACTAAATGGGTCTTTTTCTCACTTAATATATATATCTCCGGACTTATGTTCGGAGGATTAATGATTAAAGATTCAGTGAACCGGACTAATAACTAAAATATGACAAATGGTGGGTGTGGGTGCTATGGTTTTGGCTAGCGGCGCCCATAGCAATTAAGGACCGGTTCACGGGACCCCTTGGGAGAATGACCGTGCAAACCACAAGCCGAAATGGGTAAGGTAGGTCCCGTAGTGTAGCCTCTCCTAGCTGACGAACCCATCGGCAAGGGTGAGCGGGATGGAGTTTCAGTCGGCCCCGGTATAAGGGTTGCTGGGCTGCTGGATTCATCGAGGCACTCGGGGGGGGGCGCCCACTCCCGGGATCCGGGTGGGGGCGAAACCTTGGTGGGGTTCGCTTGGTTAGAAGGGGGTTATACGAAAGGTCCTATCACGTTCCCTTTTGGTACTGCGGTGGTATTCCGGTGCACGGAAACCGTGTTGTGGGGCGTGTCTTGTGGGTACGGTTGTACACCTCGATCGAGTAAATCTATTCGAATAGCCGTGCCCGCGGTGATGGGCGATCGACCGAGCTCTCCGTGATTAGTCTCACACTTTTACACCCTAAGTTTTGGAACATGACTAGTATAGGTGGATGGTTTGGGCCCGTCGCAACGTGGGGATAACGTTGGACGGTGTTGGAGTAAAAATGCTTTACTTACTCAATTTCTTGTTGTTTTGGCTTTGTTCAAATTCGTATTGTTTGGAAAAACTCCTGCCGTTTGCGCAAAAGCAAACCTTAGCCAGACCTTTGTCTCCCCTGCATTCATTCTTCTCCTCTTCCGGCGTGACTTGTTGAGTACGTAGAAGTACTCATCCTTGCTTCTTCACCAGAACCTGAGCCAGAGGTTGAAGACGAAGATGAAGTGGAGTAGGCTTTGTCCCGCACTCGGAAGCCGCCCGTGGAATGGTCGAAGCCGCGTGGCGCGTCAAGCTTAGGCTTAGGCCCTTTTTCTTTTTTTTGCTCTTTTGTAATCTTTTTGTATTGTTTCTAAGACGTGGAACGTAATATCAACAATTATCGTATGTGTACCTGGCTGGTCCTGGACAGGGATTTTAATACACATATAGCTTTGGAAATTCGGGTCCAAATTTCTGGGCGTGACAAGTTGGTATCAGAGCCAATTTCCAGACCATAGGAAAAGCCAAACGGAAAAACCCTAGGAGCCCTCTGAATATTTTCCTATGCATAAGCCCGGCTTTTGAAAACGGTTTCGGGAAAATGGGTCTTGATTCCTCGGGGTTGGGGAAAAATTTTAAGTTTCTCTCGAGCATTTTGAAAACCTGGTCAAGTCTAAGTGACGGGATTTTAGAGTTAAAATTTGGAAAATCATTTGATCTCTTATTCAGTCGCCAAGTTGGGATTTTCTAAGGGGTTAATGTCTAAGTCGAGATAGGAGGGAACGGTCGCCAATATTTATATTATAACTAAGCATCTATTTTTCAGCATCATTTAGGGGATGTCCTTAGAAGTTTTACTTAGCCCCATAAAAATGTTTCCCTAAAAACCTCTTTTTCTCGTTTACTTTACTTGAGTCCTTTATCGTTTGTCTAACTTGGGTTTGAGCATGCATTGATCCCCTACCTTGTCTTCTCTAGATGGCAGGCCGTCCAGTCACCCACAACGGTCAGGGTCTGAAAGGGTTCGTCGCGGTGGTGGCAAGAATGGCCTTGTCAGTGGGCTATCCGGATGCACCTGAGTACACGGTCGTCTCACCGTTTGGCAGTGAGTTGCCTCACCAAGTCCGCCTGGAGGTGCACGGGTTCGTAGGCACCAATATCCCGAACATGGTGGTCACGGCGTCAGGAGGAACAGATGAGCATGCCTGCCAAGAGGCGGCTTATCTAATGCTGGCTCGGATGAGGGAGATGCATGACTACCATCTCCGCCACTCTGCCTACCGGTACCATCCTCGGCGGGGAACTTTATCAGCAATCAACACCTTCCAGTCTGCTGAGGGGGAGAACGACACCACCTTCTCCCACATGAGGACGGTGATTGAAGGGCTGGATAAGATGCATGCAGAGCTTCACATGGCGGCAAAGGCCCTAAATGACCAGAAGATCTTAAAGATCAAGAGTTTGAAGGATGAAGTGGATCGACTCAAGAGAGAGATCGCCAGTCTAAAGGGGCTTCCACCTCCCAACATCCTTCGGATAAGGATCACGCCACGGAAGAACACTAAGGCTCCAGACGGATGCAACCGGCGCCTGTGGTTCCACCTCCCGCACCACCGCCTTCCCCGGCCCCCATGCGATCCTGCTCTTGCTCGGTGCCCGCCCCAAGCGGAGGAGGAGGATGGATCTCGGTGTCCAGTAGCAGCGGCAGCTCCAAGAGTCTCAGACGGAAAGGCGAGTTAGCCAGCTCTCGAAGCCGCTCAAAGGAAAAGGAAGACGGGAACTCCCTTGGAAGTGGTTTCGACTCCTCCGACCGTGGAAGCCGTTTCGACCCTTAGAACATCGCCACCCTTAGTTTACCGTTTTCCTAGTTTTTCTGTTTGCCTAGTTGCTGTGTGTTAGGTGTGCTGTGCGTGGGTAATGGTCAACCTATATCAAGTGTGGATATGGGTTGCCCAATTAAGGATGTTGGGTGTGTTTTAAGTGTTTTAAGTCAAGAACAGATCAAAACAAGTAATAAAGATCAACTTCTCTGTTCAATCTATTTTACTCCTTCTCCCCGCCTTGTTTGTTCCGCTCCTTCAGATGGTGAACACCAGGAATGGTAGCAACAACAATGAGTCAGCTGAGAACAACACCCGTGCTAATACCAACAACCACCTCCTCCCCCTGAGAACATCACTTTGGCACAAGTTCTGGCCAACCAGACCCAGATGATGGCTGCAATGATGCAGCAAATGCAACAGCAGCATCAGCAGATGCAGTTGCAAATGATGCAACAGTTTCAACAGCAGAACCAGCATCAGCACGACCATTTCGCACCACCCCCTCCCCCACAAAACACACTATCAGAATTTCTTCGAGTCCGACCCCCAACTTTCTCCAGCACCACCAACCCCATGGAGGCTAATGACTGGATCATTGCCATAGAAAAGAAGTTGGACCTTCTCCAGTGCACAGACCAAGAAAGGGTGTGTTTCGCCGCTCACCAACTCCAAGGTCCCGCCTCAGCCTGGTGGGACAATTTCAGGGTCACCCGTCGGGTGGATGCACCCGTAGTTACTTGGGCAGAGTTTTGCCACCAATTCCGGAAGGCTCACATCCCCGGAGGGATAGTAGCCCAGAAAAAGAGAGAGTTCAGATCCTTGGAGCAAGGCACTCGAACCATCACCGAATATCTGCACGAATTTAATCGCTTAGCACAATATGCTCCAGAGGACATACGTACAGACGCCGAGCGTCAAGAGAAGTTCTTGGTCGGGCTGGACGATGAGTTGACGGTCAAACTCATCTCCGGTGAGTATGCCGACTTCGATAAGTTGGTCGACAAAGCCATCCGTCAAGAAGACCAACGCAATAAAATGCTCAGAAAACGGAAAGCTACCCAGTTTAGGCCACATCCCCAGCAAGGGAATTCCCAGCGGCCGCGCTTCACTCCGGGTGGTCGAATGGGCCTACCACTATGATCGTTCGTCGGCATCGCCCATACCATCCCGGGAATTTCCAACCCGGCGGAAGCCGTCCGGATAGCCGCAGCGGAATCCGGCCCCACGTCCGCCAACAGCGCAGCCGCCACCGCAGTCCAAGCCAATGCCACCAAAGAAGGACTCGGGATTCAAACCGGGTAACTGTTTCAACTGTGGAGAACCTAGACATTTTGCAGAGAAATGTCCAAGACCAAAACGCGCACCCAGGTTCATCCAAGCAAGAGTGAATCATGCTTCAGCAGAGGAGGCACATGACGCACCGGATGTCATACTAGGTATGTTCCCTGTGAACTCCTTTAATGCATCAGTCCTGTTTGATTCGGGTGCAACCCATTCGATCATATCAAAAGCATTTGTGGGGAAACATGGGTTGTCGGTGTTAAAACATAAGATACCCATGCGGGTCCAAACACCCAGGAATCGTTTGAACACCGCCCACTTTTGCCCTTCAGTGGCAATAAAAATCCAAGGATCCCCCTTTCTAGCCAATCTTATCCTTCTAGAATCAAAAGGCCTGGATGTCATCCTTGGGATGGACTGGTTAACCCGTCATAAAGGTCTGATCAATTGCACAAGCCGCACGATCTCTTTAACCAATGACGGGGGGAAGAAAGTAATTTATTGCTCCCATAAATCACTGAGGGTAGTAGCAAGTTTGAATCGGATCTCGGCTAAGGAGAAGCCCGAAGAGAAAGGAACGGATCAGGCGAAGTTAGAAGATATTCTTGTGGTTTGTGAGTACCCGGAAGTCTTCCCGGAAGACCTAACCACAATGCCACCTGAAAGAGAAATAGAGTTTCGGATTGACCTAGTCCCTGGCACTGCTCCGATCCACAAGAGACCTTATAGAATGGGAGCCAATGAGTTGGCAGAGGTCAAGAAGCAAGTAGATGAACGATTCTGAGAAAGGTTATATCCGCCCGAGCACATCGCCCGGGGTGCGCCGGTCATTTTTGTGAGAAAAAGGATAAGACCAAAAGGATGTGCGTCGACTATCGCGCACTCAACGAGGTCACTATTAAGAATAAATACCCTCTCCCTAGGATTGACGACCTGTTCGATCAATTAAAGGGAGCAAAGGTGTTCTCTAAGATAGACCTGCGGTCAGGCTATCATCAGCTAAGAATCCGAGAAGAAGATGTTCCCAAGACTGCCTTCGTCACTCGGTACGGTCTATATGAGTGCACAGTCATGTCCTTCGGACTTACAAATGCCCCAGCCTTTTTCATGAATTTGATGAACAAAGTGTTCATGGAATTCCTAGACAAGTTTGTCATGGTGTTCATCGACGACATCTTGATCTATTCGCAGTCGGAAGAGGAACATGAGCACCATCTCCGGTTGGTACTTGAAAAGTTAAGAGACCACCAACTCTATGCTAAGTTTAGAAAATGTGCTTTCTGGTTGAAGGAAGTGCAATTCCTCGGCCATATCGTGAATGCCCAAGGCGTCGCAGTGGACCCTTCCAATGTAGAAGCTGTGACCAAATGGACTCCACCTAAAACCGTCACCCAGGTCAGAAGTTTTCTAGGACTTGCAGGTTATTATCGTCGGTTCATCGAAAACTTCTCCAGAATTGCCAAGCCTTTGACACAGTTGTTAAAGAAGGATGAAAATTTTATATGGACTGCCGAGCGCAACCAGAGTTTTGAAACACTCAAGAGAAAACTGGTGTCAGCACCCGTGTTGATCTTGCCAGATCAAACCAAGGATTTCCAAGTCTATTGCGATGCATCTCACCAGGGGTTAGGCTGTGTGTTGATGCAAGGTAGAAAGGTGGTCACGTATGCTTCCCGCCGTTGAGACCTCATGAGTCTAATTACCCAACACATGACTTGGAGCTAGCGCGATCGTCCATGCTCACGAAAATATGGCGACATTACCTCGTCGTAATGCCGTGAAGTATATACGGATCATAAGAGCCTAAAATACATCTTCACCCAACCGGATTTGAACCTCCGTCAGCGACGATGGTTGGAGTTGATCAAGGATTATGATCTCACTATACACTACCATCCCGGCAAAGCTAACGTGGTAGCTGATGCTCTGAGCCAAAAGAGTTATTGCAACTCTATTCACATAGAAGGAAGATGTGAACAGCTACTACAAGATTTAGAGCATCTCAACCTGGAAATTGTTGAACTCGGATTTATGGCCGCTCTTGAGGCCCAACCCACACTCTTAGATCAAATTCGCATAGCTCAAGCCTCGACCCGGACATAGTTGAGCTTAAGAAGAATATGAGAGTGGGAAAAGCTCGTGACTTCATGGAAGACGAGCATGGAACCATATGGATGGGCAACAGGATATGTGTGCCAGAAGATAAGGAATTGAAAAAGTTAATCCTTACTGAAGTACATCAGAGTCAGTACTCTATCCATCCGGGAAGTACCAAAATATACCAGGATGTTAAGGAGAAGTTCTGGTGGGTTAGCATGAAAAGAGAAATAGCAGAGTTCGTGGCACTATGCGACGTATGTCGGCGAGTAAAGCGAGAACACCGGAGGCCTCTGGATTATTACGCCACTCCAAATTCCGAATGGAAGTGGGAGGAAATCGGGATGGATTTCATCACCGGTTTACCCCGGACATCATCAGGACACGATTCCATCTGGGTCATAATCGACCGCCTCACTAAAGTGGCTCATTTCATCCCAGTGCTTACCACCTATACGGGTAGAAGGTTAGCAGAGTTATACCTTGCAAGGATTGTGTGTCTTCATGGTGTACCTAAGAAGATAGTATCGATCATGGTAGCCAGTTCACCTCCAAGTTTTGGCAAAAATTACAAGAGGAACTCAGCACCGGTTGAATTTTAGCACGGCTTATCACCCGCAAACCGATGGTCGACGGAACATGTGAACCAGGTTTTGGAAGATATGTTGAGAGCTTGTGCTCGGATTTCGGAGGAGCTTGGGATAAGAGCACGCCCTATGCGAGTTCTCTTATAACAACGTTATCGAGCTAGTTTACAAATGGCACCTTTCGAAGCACTTTATGGACGAAAGTGTCGAACCCCGCTTTTCAGGATCGACCGCGAACGTCGGTTGTTCGGGACCGAAGTGTTAAGTGATGCCGAAAAGAAAGTCGAATCATAAGAGAAAGGGAAAGTCGCACGTCACGTCGAAGAGTTATGCGGACAACCGCCGCAGAGCTAGTTTTTAAAGTTGGAGACTATGTATATCTTCGTGTCACCCCACTTCGGGGAGTGCACCGATTCCAAACCAAAGGCAAGTTGGCACCACGCTATGTGGGACCATATCGAATTCAAGAGCGACGAGGTGAAGTGGCATACCAACTCGAACTGCCACCCACCATGGCAGGGATCCACGATGTTTTCCACGTCTCCCAACTCAAGAAGTGTCTAAGAGTTCCTGAAGAACAAGCTAGTCCAAACCAGATTGAAATCCAGGAAGATCTGACCTATGTGGAGAAACCAGCACGGATACTCGAAACCAGTGAACGAAGGACACAGAACAAGGTCATCGGGTTCTGCCGAGTTCAATGGACTCATCACTCCGAACAAGAAGCAACCTGGGAAAGGAAAGATGAGCTAAAGGCCGCTCATCCCAATCTGTTTGCCAGTACCTTCGAATCTCAGGGTCGAGATTCCATTTAAGAGGGGTAGGTTTGTAACACCCCGAGGTGTTTTCCCCTTTTAAAAATCCAAAAGAAAATCGTAAAAGAAAATCATAAAAGAGGCCGACGGCCGTTTCCCCGCCAGAGCGCGTGCCCTTCTCTCTCTCGCGGGCCGACTGAAGGCTACGGCCCACCAAACCCTCGCGCCCGCAGTTAAGTCCAGTTCGTCTCGCCCTTCTTGCCGAGACACTGGCAGGTGGGGCCCACCTGTCAGGCCCGTCCCCTACCTCCGGCTGCCCCGCCACCTTTGACGCCGCCTCTGCCCCGCGCGGATCTCGGACGCCCGTCCCTCCCGCGTGCCCTAAAGGCACCGCCTTAATTTCCCCGTCTCTCCCGCCGCCTTCAACTGCCCCGTCCGCCGCTCCCGCGCCGCCTTAATTGTCGGATTTAATCACCGGCCATTATTTCCCCCAAATCGCGTCGGCGAGGAATTGCGCCCTTATCCGGTCACCACCGACCTCCCCATCCCCTATTTAAGCACCCCCTCGCCCTCCCCGAGCTCCTCACACCTTCACTCAAGCCTCTCTCTCTCTCTGTCGTTCCCGCGCCGTGCGCCCCTGTTTCGGACTTCGTCGCCGAGGTTCGGCCGTGTGTTCCCGCTGCTCCGAGACACTCCGAGCTCCGCCGACTCCTCCCTCCTCGTCGCCGGTGCCCGCGCTACTTCGGCCACCCCTTCCCGAGTGGTTCCGTCGCCTCCCTCACTGTCCGCGCCGTCGTCCCCTTCGACTCCGGTCACACCGCGGTGAGCACTCGTCCCTATTTCCCCTCTTGGCCGAGTGCGTGCCGCCATCCCCGAGTGTGCACGGCTCCGCCCACGCAAGAGCCGCGGTATTCCACCGCCCGCGCCGCCGCCCGAATGGCGCCGGTCGGTCTCCGGCCACCGTGCGCCATCGCCGGCCGATCGCGCCGCCCGAACCCCTTCCCGGCCGTCCGATCTGCCTCGGCAGATCGGGGCCGTCCGTCCCGGCCCGGCCGCGTGACACACCGCGTGGCCGCGAGTCGCGCCCGTGTGCGCCACGTGGTGCGCCGCTCTCCCTCTCGGCCGTGGACTCGGTCCACCATGGACCGGTGCTCCCGTGGCCGATGACGCCATCGCTGACGTCAGCCCTAGCACTGACGCAATTCCGGGATTTATTGCGCAATAAATTATTAAGGATTTTCTTGTTTTAGTAAAAACACAGATAATCTTCTAAAAATCATATCTTTTCAACCCGACCTCCGTTTTAGCCCATTCAAATTTCATTAAATTCATAAAAATGCCAAGAATCCATTAAAAATTGTTTTGTTTCCTGTTTTAGTAGCTTTTTAGCCTGTTTTGTTGAAGTGCTTGTTTGCCGTGTAGATCCCGGTAGTCCCTCCGTCCCGGTTTACTTGAAGTCGTCGAGAACTCCCCCAAACCGATGAGCAAGGCAAGTCATGCTATATTATTGATCATATTTCTCCCATTTTGCTAAAAACCTGTTTTACTCTATGAAATTGCATGTATTTTATGTTGTCATTTCATGGGAAATAATACACCCTATGCTTAGTTTATGCCTTAGGTTTGACACCCCAAACCCTTTGATAAAACTTGGGAAAATAATGTGATTAGATTTCAGGACTAGGTTATGCTTAGCCTGGCTTAGTTTCACTAGCTCACTAAATGGGTCTTTTTCTCACTTAATATATATATCTCCCGGACTTATGTTCGGAGGATTAATGATTAAAGATTCAGGTGAACCGGACTAATAACTAAAATATGACAAATGGTGGGCTGTGGGCGCTATGGTTTTGGCTAGCGGCGCCCATAGCAATTAAGGACCGGTTCACGGGACCCCTTGGGAGAATGACCGTGCAAACCACAAGCCGAAATGGGTAAGGTAGGTCCCGTAGTGTAGCCTCTCGTAGCTGACGAACCCATCGGCAAGGGTGAGCGGGATGGAGTTTCAGTCGGCCCCGGTATAAGGGTTGCTGGGCTGCCGGATTCACCGACGCACTCGGGGGGCTGCCCACTCCCGGGATCCGGGAGTGGGGCGAAACCTTGGTGGGGTTCGCTTGGTTAGAAGGGGGTTATACGAAAGGTCCTATCACAGTTCCTTTTCGGGGTACCGCGGTGGTATTCCGGCGCACGGGAAACCATGTTGTGGGGCTGTGTCTTGTGGGTACAGTTGTACACCTCTAATCAGAGTAAATCTATTCGAATAGCCGTGCCCGCGGTGATGGGCGATCGACCGAGCTCTCCGTGATTAGTCTCACACTTTTACACCCTAAGTTTTGGAACATAACTAGTATAGGTGGATGGTTTGGGCCCGTCGCAACGTGGGGATAACGTTGGACGGTGTTGGAGTAAAAATGCTTTACTTACTCAATTTACTGTTGTTTTGGCTTTGTTCAAATTCGTATTGTTTGGAAAAACTCCTGCCGTTTGCGCAAAAGCAAACCTTAGCCAGACCTTTGTCTCCCCTGCATTCATTCTTCTCCTCTTCCGGCGTGACTTGTTGAGTACGTGGAAGTACTCATCCTTGCTTCTTCACCAGAACCTGAGCCAGAGGTTGAAGACGAAGATGAAGTGGAGTAGGCTTTGTCCTGCACTCTGGAAGCTGCCTGTGGAATGGTCGAAGCCGCGTGGCCAGCGTCAAGCTTAGGCTTAGGCCCTTTTCTTTTTCCGCTGCTCTTTTGTAATCTTTTTGTATTGTTTCTAAGACGTGGAACTGTAATATCAACAATTGTCGTATGTGTACCCTGGCTAGTCCTGGACAGGGATTTTAATACACATATAGCATTGGAAATTCGGGTCCGAATTTCTGGGCGTGACAAGTATCCTGGAGATGAAGAAATAGGGCCTTCGGGGTGAACAGATCACTCGACACTTCATCAAGAACTGATTGGCGCCGATCAAAGAGAGGTCCAAACCCGCATTCGAGTACGAAGGCGAGAGGGATCCCAATCGGGAGGACCGCGATTCTCTGAGCTACGAAACTCTGAAGACTCGCATGTACAAGATATTTTCATCTGGAATTGCAGTCGAGCGCAGCCTCATGCTGCCGGTTCTCCCGTACGGCTTGTATCGTCCTCCTCCGATGGGCGGCTCGGCTTCTTTCTTGTCTTTCAATCTTAACGTAGCACCTCTCAGTGTGGATGAAAACTTTCTTGCAGGAAAATGCCTTCATTATCTCGAAGCCATATAAAGTGCATCACGATGATGCGCCCGCTCGACTTAGCCAAGAAACCAGCGGCGGCGTCAAGATCTAGAGTGACCCAATCGGCAAAAGGGCCGCTGCCGGCGAGGACATCAACAAGCGGGCAAATAAGAGAAGGCTGGTGATTGATGACTCGGATGATGATGTCCCAGCTCCTCAAGCTGAAGTGACTCCTCCGAGTCCATCCCCAAAATCTGTACCCAAGATTCGCCGATCGACCAGGTATGCCTCATGACTGAAATCGTGCCCTTGTTGAAAACTTTTTGCCTTTGTCCCGATTGCTTCCATCTTCCTCTTTGCAGGAGGCCCCAGAACATTGACCCCACTGGGCAGAGTGAGGGCCCAAAGACATCTGCAGCGGCTGAAGCAACAAGGCCTGCAGAACAAGAATCCCGGAGCCCTCCCCGAGTGAGAGCGCTCAGGTGAGAAGCCCCACCTCCCGGTGAGGATGTCCCAAGGGAGGAGCCCCAGACCGCCCCGGTAGGAAGCCCCAGGCTAAAAACCAATCGGTCAATGAAAAGACCCCGGCTGCCACTCCAGGAACCCCGACTAGGAACCAGTCGGGTAAGAACCAAGAAAAGAAACGCAGCCGGGAAGTGCTAGTCAAGGACTCGGCCACCGAAACTGGTAAGCCCTGAAGTGATCTTCTACCTTTAGTCTTCAATCTATTTTTTCTCTGTCTTCATTCATCCTCTTTAAACCGATCAGCCAAAGTGGAGGAGATCCCCAGGCTGTAGTCTTCTGAGACCTGGGTCCCTCCAATCAAAATAGAGTGGCGTGATTCTGAGGGCTTGAAGTAGGGCATTGTCCTGAACAAGCAGAAGGAAAACGAAGAAAGGGACATGCTCGTCGACAGCCTGAATGAAGCAACCCGGCTGCTAAATGTAAGCATCGCTCTTCTCTGTTTTAACCTTATGACTTCTTTTAGTTGACCAACTCTGAACTCACGTGCAGAGGTGTATTGCCGATCAATGGCCAAATTTGATGCACTCGAAAAGCTGGTCCCACACTTGAACTCCCTGGAGAACATCCAGCAGGAGCTGAAGGCCACTCGAGAAGAAGCTGCATCGAGAGAAGCCGCTCTGAGGAGAGAGATAGCCGCGCTCCGGGAGGAGAACCTTGACCTCCGGGGTTCAGTCGGGAGTAAGCTTAATCCTCTCGGTCTTCTTGTGCCTTTATTCGCAGTTGTTAACACCAAAATTTGGTAAGCCCCGAAGTCCTTATCGGCTAAGGGTTAGTATCGGCTCGAAGCAGAATCGGCTGAGAGTTTTGCGATAGCCGATGGAGGGTCCATATTTCCAGCAGTCATGTTCTTGTTAGATTCGGTTTGAGAAGATCTTATCCAGAAGAAACTGAGTCCAGGGAGGATACGGCTTGTATCTATTAATTAGGAAGAGGTTGTTAGTTTCCTATTTTGTCTTTAGGAAAGTTTGTTTTGTAATCTGTTAGGATCTTTGTCACCCCACGGGTATAAATATGTAAGCCCGGGGTTCATGTAAATTATCTCTCGATCAATACAATTCGGCGCATAGCCACCTCTTACTTTTCTACTTTGTTCATCCGACAAGACTTGGCACCCGACGCGGGGCTGCATCGGCTTCGATCTCCGGCGAAGGGGTAAGTCCAAGGTCCCGCCGGCTCAGGCAATCGTATTGGCTACGTTGGCGTCGTCCAAGGCTGCATCAGTACATTCGACCTCTTGGATTGCTTCGATTCGGTTGATATCTTTGCCTGATTATTTATCATATGTCTCTGTTAAATCTAATTTTGCTATCTCGATTTGGCTCTATCGGCTGTCTCTCGTTTTAGGGTTTCTGCCGATACCGGCTAAATTGTTATATTAGATTTGATTAGCTTAGACATCTACCACCCTGAAAATCAGCCAAGGGCTTGATTGTCTAGATATTGCTTTTCTTTTCATACTTAGTGTTGCATCAGTTTGATCTACTAAGTCGTGATTAGAACCATAATCTCTAGCATGCCTGTTGACTGCCACTAGGGGTTTCAGCCGATGAGCTATTCGGTTATCGCATCGGCTTGCAAGGAATACACACAAGTTGGATCTAGGCGATTGCAGCAGAGGCATCATTGAATATTTGATCGTTTGGATTTTATGACATCGGACTTCCGGCCGATGCGTGCTTTAATCTTTAAATCAGTATCTGTTTTATCATGTGATTGGTTTATACAATGTTATATATCATCATGTTATTGTAAGCCGATCACCTTTATATAGATGTCTGTTAAGTGCACAGCCGATGGATCAAGACCTTTAACTACACTGGTAGATATTAGCATCGGCTGTCGACCAATCGGCTGTTCTGGATATTAGCCGATTGGGTTATATATTTATAATCGGTTGCTTTACATATCTTGTCAGTGGCAGGATCAAACTGACTGGCACGCCCGCGCTTCATCTATTCTAGGACCTGCATTGGAGCTAAGCAGATCTCCTAGGCCGGCGTGTTGATTTTTCTCGTCAACAACAGTCTATTTTGATCTTGGCGTCAACAACTTTTCTTGTTGCAGAGAACTCGTCGGAAGTCCACACGCTCCAGACCCAGCTGGAAGAAGCTAACGCCAGCAAAGCCGAGCTGGAGTCTAAGTTCGAAGGTAAGCTCTTTCAAGATAGCATTCTTCATTTTGCTTCACCTTCGAATGTTTGTGTGATCATATGTCTTTGGCAGCTTATAAGGTCAAAACCCAAGCACAATATGATGTCTTTGCTGAAAGGGTCCGAAGGGCCGAAAGCGTAAGGTACGATGTCGCTAACGTGGCGACACCGATTCTCTTGTCGTTGTTCCATCATGGGCTCGGGACCAGTTCGTTGGACACTGTCGAGGTCTTCGACAAGCTCAGGAGGGCTCCGGATCAATACATTGCCAACATCTCAGAAACGGCCACCATGGGAGCAAACTTTGCCCTTGCATAGGCCAAGTCACTCTATCCTCGGATAGACGTTGACTTAGTCGGGAAGGGCTTTGCTAATGGTACTTCAGACGAGCGGGCCCTGGAGTTGATTGATGAAGCACGGGAGTCGGCCAAGAAAGTCGCTGCTGATGTACCGATAACTTTCGCTCCTGATCATTTTGCAGACATTGTATGTTTATAACTTCTGATGTGGGCTTGTAAATATATGGCTTATTTATGTTAATGCCTTGATCCGAGTCTTCATGTCAAATTTCTTAAGTAATTTTCATCTGACTGTCACCAAGCCTAAGCCCGATTAGGTCATCAAAAAATTCTCAGTCCTTATCCGTTGAACTCGAATCGAAACATTAAACAATGATAAACCAAGTTTAAACAAGTTTTTGTAGAAAACCATGCTTTATTGATACATGTGCAGCCCCCGACTGTCAACTCAAGAAGTCATCTTGCTTGAGGTTGGCAGTCCAAAATAACATAAAACTTAAGGCAATTTAGGCATAGTATCATTGAAGATGTTCGATGTTCCAGGAGTTCTCCACCATGGATCCGTCTTCACGCTTTAGTCGATATGCTCCTAGCCGAGTCACTCAGCGATTATATATGACCTTCCCATAGTGGAGATAATTTGTGATGGTCCTTGGTGGTCTGGATTTTGCGTAGAACCAAATCGCCGACAATGAAAGCTCACACCGAACATTGCGACTATGGTATCGTCTAAGTCCTTGAAGATATCTTGCCGACTGGATCAAGGCTGCCTCTCGGGCTTCTTCCAATCGGGTTAGATCGTCCACTCGGTCCTGATCGTAGCGCTCGTCGTTGAAGCTGCGGACTCGCAGAGATTCATACTCCATTTCGTTTGGCAACATGGCTTCTGCCCCGTAGACCAGAAAGAAAGGAGTTTGGCCGGTGGCCCAACTGGGCGTAGTCCGTAGAGACCATGGAACCGAGGGTAGCTCTTGAACCCATTTGCCAGCATAAGGATTTAGCTGGTCAAACACTCGGGCCTTGATGCCTTGAAGAACCATGCCGTTGGCGCGCTCAACCTGTCCATTGCCTTTGGGGTGCGCGACTGATGCATAGCAGATTTTGATGCCGAAGTCTTCACAAAATTCCTTGAAAATGCCTCCGATGAATTGAGTCCCATTATCGGTTATAATTCTGTTTAGGACGCAAAACCAATGCACGATGTTGAGGATGAAGTCTCGTGCCTTGTCAGCGGTGATCGTAGCAACCGGCTTAGTCTCGATCCACTTGGAAAACTTGTAAATTGTGACGAAGAGGTGCGTGAATCCTCCTGGAGCCTTCTTAAATGGACCGACCATGTCCAAGCCCCATACCGCAAACAGCCAAGATAATGGAATCATTTGTAGCTCTTGGGCTGGCAACCTTCACACATTCGGACCACTTTGTTGGCGTCGGAGACCGTTGTAAGCCAGAAAAAACCTTGTCGGTAGGCTTTGCCACCAAGGTGCGTGCTGCCGCGTGACTTCCACATATGCCCGAGTGGATATCGTGGAGTAGTTGCCATCCTTCCTCAGGCGTGATGCATCTCATTAGGACTCCGGAAGGGCTCCTCTTGTATAAATCAGAGTTGACCATGACATAAGCTTGACAGCGGCGTCGAACTCGTTCTGCCTCATCCCGGTCTTCCGGCAGCTCTTGCTGAGTTAAAAACTTGATGAGTGGTGTCCTCCATTCGGCA
Organism: Oryza australiensis; assembly: GCA_019925245.2. Classification (NCBI taxonomy): domain Eukaryota; kingdom Viridiplantae; phylum Streptophyta; class Magnoliopsida; order Poales; family Poaceae; genus Oryza; species Oryza australiensis. Next base: position 1,229,908 of record JAIFGZ020000311.1, read on the forward strand.
TCAAGCATGGCAACTTGGTTTGAAACTTGTTCGTTGGGAGTTGGTTTTGCTGCAACAGTCGGCTCATAGAGATGCTCTACGAAAACGTCTGTTGGAGCAGCTTCTCGCTTGGACCCAAACTGCGCCAACTCGTCAGCTGCCTCATTGTTATGTCTCAAGACATGGGATAGTTCTAGTCCGTCAAACTTGTCTTCAAGTTTGCGAACTTCTTGCTGGTAGGATTCCATGGTGTCGTTTAAACAGGACTAGTCTTTCATCACTTGGTTGACAACCAGCTGGGAATCTCCTTTCACGACCAACCGTCGTATCCCGAGTGAAACGGCAAGTCATAGGCCATGTAGCAGGGCTTCGTACTCGGCGTCGTTGTGTGAGGCGGGGAAATGAATGTGAAGAACGTATCGCAGCCTTTCTCCAGTCGGGAAGATCAGCACGACTCCCACTCCCAAGCCGGTGATCCTCTTGGATCCGTCAAAGTGCATGGTCCAGTGTTGTAGGTCTTCCCTAGGTACGTCTTCTTGTTGCTCGGTCCACTCGGCCAAGAAATCCGCCAGGGCTTTTGACTTGATAGACGTTCTCGCCTTGAAAGTTAAGTCCAGCGGCATCAATTCGAGAGCCCACTTTGCGATGTGCCCAGTCGCCTCCCGGTTGTGGATGACATCCCCGAGTGGAAAAGAAGTGACGACGGTGACCAAGTGACCCTGAAAGTAGTGCGCCAATTTCCTCGTGGTTATCAGAACACCATATAGCAATTTTTGTACCTAAGGGTAGCGAATTTTGGCTCCTGCCAGCACTTCGCTGACAAAGTAGATTGGCCTTTGAGTCTTCTGGACTCGTCCTTCTTCCTCGCCCTCAACAACAAGAACTGTGCTGACCACCTGATGAGTTGCTGAGACGTACAGTAGCAGGGGTTCCTGAGGCTGAGGTGAGGCTAGGACGGGCGGTGTTGTAAGAAACTCTTTAAAATCTTAAAAGGCCTTGTGGGCATCCGTAGTCCACTGGAAGCCGTCGGTTTTCTTCAATAGCTTGAAGAAAGGCATGCCTTGCTCGCCGAGTCGGGAGATGAATCGGCTTAGCGCCGCCATGCAGCCAGTGAGCTTCTAGACATCTTTTTGTTTATTCGGGGACTTCATATTTAAAATAGCATTGATCTTCTCTGGGTAAGCTTCAATGCCACGATGGGACACCATGAAACCGAGCAGTTTGCCTGATGGCACGCCGAATGTGCACTTCTCCGGGTTCAATTTCATTCTGAAGGCCCGAATGTTTGCGAAGGTTTCTTCTAAGTCAGCAATCAAGTCTTCCTTCTGCTTGGTGTTGATGACGACATCGTCGATGTAAGCTTCCACGTTCTTCCCGATTTGCATCTGAAACATCTTTGGATCATACGCTGGTATGTGGCTCTGGCGTTCTTCAGACCGAAGGGCATCGTGATGTAGCAGTAAGCTCCAAACAGCGTGATGAACGATGTTTTTAGGCAGTCGGATTCCTTCAAGCTGATCTGGTGGTAGCCCGAGTAACAATCCAGAAAGCTTAAGAGCTGGCAGTCGGTTGTTGAGTCCACGACTTGGTCGATGCGAGGCAACCCGAATGGATCTTTGGGGCAGGCTTTGTTGAGGTCGGTGTAGTCAACGCACATGCGCCATTGCCCCGTCTTCTTCCGGACCAGGACCGGGTTAGCCAACCAGTCGGGATGGAGAACTTCTTTAATGAAACCGGCGGCAAAGAGTTTTATGAGTTCTTCCTTGATGGCATCTTTTCGATCCTGAGCAAAACGCCGTAATCATTGTTTGATAAGTTTCGCGTCATCTTTGACGTGCAAAGAGTGTTCGATCACCTCCCTAGGAATTCCAGGCATATCAGATGGTTTCCAAGCAAAAACATCTTTATTATTTTGGAGGAAGGTGACGAGCGCGCTTTCCTATTTAGGATCTAGCTCAGCACCGATTACAGCGGTTTTGGAAGGATCAGATGGGTCAAGGGAGATTTTCTTTGTTTTGGCGTCGCCTTGTCCTGACTTGGCTATCTTTTTTGCGGGGATTTCACCCTCTCCAGAAGTTGATGCAGCCAGTCGGATTTCTTCCTGGCCACGTGATCTCTCATGAGATTGGGCCATGTCGCAGCTTTCCTTGTCGTAGGTAAAGGCTTGTTTGATGTCGCTGTGCAGGGTGATGACGCCGTTGGGGCCGGGCATCTTCATGCAGAGGTAGGTGTAGTGTGGTATCGCCATGAACTTGGCGAGTGCAGGCCTTCCAATGATTGCGTGGTAGGCCGTCTCGAAGTCGGCCACCTCGAAAGTGATGTTCTTCGTCCGGAAGTTCTCTCGAACTCCGAAGGTGACTGGAAGGGCGATGTGCTCGAGTGGTGTGGATGACAGGCCCGGGATAACTCCGTGGAAGGGGGCTGAGCTTGCCTTCAACTCGGCTCTCGGGATTTGCATCTCGTCTAGGGTCTTGGCGAACAGGTTATTGAGGGCGCTGCCCCCATCGATGAGGACGCGCTTTAGCTTGATGTTCTGAACCACTGGGTCTAGTACCAGGGGATACCGCCCCAGGTGAACCACTCGGTCAGGGTGATCCGAGGGGTTAAACATGATGGCCACATCCGACCATCGTAGATATTGTGGGACTTCGGGTTGTGTCGCGTTGACCTCACGGTCGGTCAGCTTTTGCTTCCTCTTGGATTCATAAGCTTGCGGCCCCCCGAAGATGTGATTCAGCTCACCCACGGGGTCTTGAAAAGGCTCCGAATTTCTAGTCGGGTTGTTCTTCTTGGTTCCCGATGGGCCGGCTTCGTCAGTCGGCTTTTTGCTCAGTTGTGCCGCATCTTGTTCGGCGAACTGCTTGTAGATAAAGCAGTCCTTGGCCGCATGCTTGTGGTTTGGATGATGCGTGCACTGAGCGTTCATGATCACGTCGTAGGCCGCGACTCAGGACGGCGTTGGGAGTTGGACGTCGTGGCAACCAGGTCCTCAGGCCGGCGCTTGTGATCTTTCTGGCCTTGATTGTTGTTGCCATTATCCTTCTTAGGATGCCGGCTTCCTCCCGACTGCTTGTCGTCCCTTCTGTCAGGCCGATCTTGCCGCGCCGCCTTGATTGCGTCGTTGGATTTGGCGTAGGAGTTCGCTATCTCGAACATTTGCTTCACCATCTTCGGTGGTTTACGTCCAAACATTCCGATCAGCAACTCATCACGGACTCCCTTCTGGAAGGCGGCGATGATGATGTCGTCAGTGATGTTGGGGATCTTGTTGCGCTTTTCCGAGAAGCGCAGTATGTAGTCCTTCAGTGGCTCGTCTGGCTTCTGGATGACATTGTAGAGGTCGAAGTGGGTCCCAGGCCTCTCAAAAGTGCCCTGGAAATTGGCGATGAAGTGGTCCCTCAGTTCGCTCCACGAGCCGATTGAGCCTCTTGGTAGGCTTGTGAGCCAGTTCCTGGCTGAGTTGGCGAGGGCAATAGGCAAGTAATTGGCCATGGCCTTGTTGTCTCCTCCTGCTGCACGGATGGCGAGGGTGTACACGGTCAGCCACGACTCGGGGTCGGTCTTCCCGTCGTACTTCTCGATTCCTATCGGCTTAAAACCACTCGGCCAATGCACTCGGCGTAGGTCCCAAATGAACGCAGGTACTCCATCGTCATTGCTGTCGGGCGATCTCCTTCGATCTTCGCGGGAGCGCTGATCTCGTTCTTGATAGCGCCGGTCAAGGACTTCCCGCAGATCACTCGGCGGGGTCCTTGGTAGGCTGCTTCGGTAGTCGGAGTTGTTGCTGCGGCGGACACGGTCGTGGACGGGTGGTCGTCCATGCCGCTTTTCACGGGAGTTGGCCTATTGCTCTTGATGCTTCCGTGGGGCCTCATGGCGGGGGTCTCTTGACCTAGTGGCCGTTCGATCTTGTTCGGGCCTCCTGTAGTCCTTCGACCGCAGCGACGGAAGTCGGCTTCTATCGGTCGTTTCTGCCACGGACTCAGTCGGCCTCCGTGCTGAGGTGGAGGGAGAGCAGTTGGCTGTAGCCGCGACGATGGTCTTGATCTTGTCCAAGATGGGCGTTACTGTAGCGGGTGCCATCTCAATAACAGTGTCGAGGAGGGTAAGGGCGGCGACGACGTTCTGTTGAGGCGTCTGGAAGATGTTGGTGTTGTCAACTCGCGTCTAAAGTATGGCCTCCCAAGCGGATCGTCCAGTTGCCCACAGGTCTCGTTTTCTCCTGTCAGCTTCCTCCTTGCGCCTATTCTCGTCTTCGCGCTTGCGCTCCTGCTCAAGCCGGCTTGTTCTTCCTCTCGCGACCCCTGTTAGTGATATGCCCTAGAGGCAACATGGAGATGTTGGATATCACGTCAATGTTTATGTATAAATGAATAAAGTGTTATTCGGTTCCATGAAATAGACATCTTGTATTGATCAATAAGTACATGACTTATTTATGAGACTCTATGTGTATGAATCTATTTCTAAACGATCCCTGGTCATATGTCATATTGTTGGAACAAATATGATTCTAAGATCGGCATGTTTATTGATTGATGATCATGTCTCATAGATCATGGGTATGGAGATACCAAATCAATAAACATGGACATATGTGTTGGAGAACACATTGTTGGATAGACCCACCATGAGACACTACGGAATTAATGTGCCATTAGTTGGTCTCGAGGTAGTGTTGGTACAAAGTCCTTAGACCGAGATCACCATGGATTCCAACATGTGTAGTAGCCTACTTTGGGACTACCAAACGCTATTCCGTAATCGGGTAGTTATAAAGGTAGTTTTCGGGTTTGCTATGAAACATGGAGTGGGATGTGAGTGATCAAGATGGAATTTGCCCCTCCTTTGGAGAGATATCTCTGGGCCCTCGAGGTAATGGATTATGGAAATGCATGGCCATGCTAAGTTGATTGAGGAGTCAATCAACGGACGGATAATCCAATACGGTTCGAGTGAATGGTTAAGCTATTGAAGGGATGGCACACATCTTGCCTATAGCTTAACTGGTATCGTGAGGCAAAGGGATTTGTGTACACATTACAGGTTCAGAGCCGATATTATATTCTTGTATACTATGGTGTCAATATGTCTTGCTAGGCGCCGCTGTTGTGTCGGCCTGAGTTGGATTCGAGCCGACGGTCGGCTAAGTTAGACTATAGCCGAAACCGAGTATACCTGAACCTACGTGGTCGCACGCTTAAGGGGATAAGAACAGGCATTCGAGTTGGACTCGGATACGGCTCGATCGGATAGGGATCCGATCGGATAGAGTCCTATGGGCTTACGACGTGTGGGCGGCCAACTCTATGAGATACGGATGAGATCCGATTCAAAATAGAGTCCTGATCGGCCACTAGTCCCAGTCGGCCAACTCTATATAAAGGAGGGAGGGGTGGAGAGCTGCGACACGTCAATTGCATCGCGTGCAACAGAAGTCGCCGAGATCAATCTCCACGGAAACCCTCCCCACTTTCGAGCCAAACCCTAGCCTTGCATTGCGTGCTAGCACACGGGTGTACGGCATTTTGTCCCCGGACGTGTGGATACCGGTAGAGGCGCCGCTACGTTGCGCCGTTGATCGGCTTCGGATCGGCCGCAATCGGAGCGATCGGGCCGGGTGGAATCGGCTGCGGTCGGGCGCATCGGAGCGAGGCGTGGGAACGTGGCCGGACGACTCGAATCAGCTGATTGGTGAATTGGCTGTCTCGGGAATCGGCTACACGTTCGGATCGGATAGCCCGATTGGCTGTTTCCATTGCACACTCCAATCGGTAACGATCTATCGGCCCTTATTGCAAGTGTTCCTGGTTTGCGCGGTAGAAAATTTTTGTTTTCGGCTAGCGTAGCTTCCGCGTAACCCTTCAGTGGTATTAGAGCTAATCTTGCTTAGTTCGGGTTTTAGATTGGATCGGAACAAGTTTTGCGCACGGGTTGATTAGATCAATCGGTTTTACGGGATCGTTGAGGAGAGTTAATGGTAATTGTGTTCCTTGATAGTGTATCGGAACGGCGTAATGTGATTACGTCGAAGCAATTTCCATATAACTCGGTTTGAGTTGGGTTCGAGATAGCGTTCCTTGATAGTGTATCGGAACGGTATAATGTGATTATGCCGAAGCTATCTCGTAGTCCGATCTTGTTAGCTGCCTCGCGCCTACGCAAACCATCTCCCTTGATAGTGTATCGGGACGGCATGATATGATTATGCCGACATGGTTTCCGAAGCGAATTCATAGATTGGATCTATGAATTTCGTGTGGTGTCCGTACCCCCTTATAGGTCGTCTCGATGTCATTTCTCTGCGATAGGTAGAAAACGTTTCTACGCCTAACTTGTTTTTGCAGAGAATGCTTTGAGATGGTATGACCCTATTGTATGTATGAGATGTATGAGATGCATGTGATGCATGTAATATTCTTTCATATGTGCAATCCCTGTAATATTCTTTCATACGTGCAATGCATGTAATATTCTTTCACGACTGCGAGTCGATGTAATCTTCAATTAGAGCTTCTATAGTAGTAGCTTAGTTTGAAGAAATCAAGCATTCGGCACTCGAAAGAACGGTGATGAAGATGGAGATCCTATACACCGGCATGGAGATGGAGATCACCATGTGAAGGGGGCCATACTATTTCACTATACGCTATTCTTCTTGCTTTCATATGTGATATGTTTGTTTGATAGGATAGCATCCCTCGCAAAATTAAGTAGTAATGATGCCCTTCCAAATGTTGCACCCGTCACCGTTATGCTCGTCAATGGTGGGTCTGCCAAAGCAGTGCCATTCTCTATCATAACACGAGGGGGTATATGTCCGACATATACATGCAGCATTTGGTTTACTTAACAAGGCTATCAAAACAGTTTTGGGCCTTGGGGCATAGGTTGGCGCCGGGGCATGGAGATGCCACACCAACAACAAGAGTCACATAGAGATGTGATTAGCAAGGTGTTGCTTACCGATGTTACTAATTTTCTAGCGGTGATGCCAAAGCTCACTAGAAAATTAATTAACATGTGGATCTTGACCCAATACGTAACCTAGAGGGAAGGTGAAAATACGTAATGGGAGTCTAATGTTAAATTGTTTAACAATGGACATAGCATAAACATTGTGCTAAACTTTGCTTTTCTCGTTGTAGAATAAATGGCGGCTAATACTACACCAAGTACCTTTAATTTGCGATCTATTCTCGAAAAGGAAAAATTAAATGGAACAAACTTTATGGATTGGTATCGCAACTTGAGAATTGTTCTCAAGCAAGAGCGTAAGGAGTACGTTCTTGAAGTACCCTATCCCGAGGATTTGCCAAATAATGCCACCGCAACGCACGGAGAGCTTACGAGAAGCACACTAATGATGCCCTAGATATAAGCTGTCTCATGCTTGCTACAATGTCCTCTCGAGCTTCGAAGCAATATGAGAGCACGATGCTCACACTATTATTCGGGACTGCGTGGCATGTTTGAGAACCAAGCTCGGGCCGAGAGGTTCAACACCTCAAAGTCCTTGTTTGCGTGCGAGCTTGTTGAGGGAATCCCGTCGTCCGCATGTGATAAAGATGATTGGCTATATCGAGAGTCCGGAAAAACTAGGTTTTCCCCTTAGCCAAGAGTTGGCTACGATGTGATTCTCCGTCGCTCCCTCCGAGCTTCGAGCCATTCATATTAAACTATCACATGAACAATATGGATAGAACCTTGGCTGAATTGCATGGGATGCTAAAGACAGTGAGGAGAGTATCCAGAAAACGGTCATCATGTAATGATGATGCGAAGGCAAAGCGCAAACCACTGTCAAGAAACTTTGCACCAAGAGGAAGTTAACTCCCGATGAGATCGCGAGTGCCTCCAATGCAAAGAAGGGCAAGAAGGGGTCGGCGGCATCGATGCCGTTTGCTTCTATTGCAAGAAGACAGGCCATTGGAAGAGGAACTGCAAGAAGTACATGGAGGATCTCAAAAGAAGCAAAGTACGACTTCGCTCAGGTATTAATGTTATAGACATTAATCTTGCTACTTCACCTACGACTCTTGGGTATTTGATACCGGATCAGTAGTTCATATTTGCAAATCGTTGCGGGAATGAGAAGAAGTAGAGGATTGAGAAGGGGCGAGGTGAACTCGCGCGTCGGCAATGGAGCAAGCGTTGCTACGGTTGTTGTCGGCACAGTACCACTTCATCTACCTTCGGATTAGTTTTGGAATTGAATATTTGTTATTGTGTTCCAACACTATGTCAAAACGTTATTTTCGCTTCATGTTTGCAAGCGGAAGGATATGATTTTAGATCAATGGACAATGGTTGTTCAATATATCTCGAGATATGTTCTATTTTCATGCTCCATTGGTGAATGGATTATACGTTTTGAATCTTGAAGCGTCTCCCATCTATAACATTAATACAAAAAGGCAACTCTCTAATGATATAAACCCCACGTTTATCCGGCATTGTCGCTTAGGCCATATAAATAAGAAACGCATGGAGAAGCTCCATAAGGATGGATTGCTTCACTCTTTTGATTTTGAATCATTTGAGACATGTGAGTCTTGTTTACTTGGTAAGATGACAAAGGCACCTTTCACGGGAGCACGTAAGAGAACAAGTGACTTGTTGGCACTCGTACATACCGATGTATGTGGACCAATGAGCTCAACGGCCGAGGTGGTTATCGTACTTCATTACCTTTACTAATGACTTTAGTAGATATGGCTATATCTACTTAATGAGGCATAAGTCCGAATCCTTTGAAAAGCTCAAAGAATTCCAGAATGAAGTACGAATCATTTAGGGAAAACAATCAAGTTTCTACGATCGATCGTGGAGGGAATACTTGAGCCAAGAGTTTGGTAATCATCGAAAGATTGTGGAATTGTTCCACGTTGACTCCGCCAGAACTCCACAATGGAACGAGTGTCCGAACGGAGAAATCGCACCTTGTTGGACATGGTGCGGTCGATGATGAGCCAAAGTGATCTTCCGTTATCCTTCGGGGATATGCTCTTGAAACATTGCGCTCACACTAAATAGAGTTCCATCTAAGTCGGTTGAAAAGACACCATATGAGATATGGACAGGGCAACCCCTAGTTTGTCTTTTCTCAAAATTTGGGGATGTGAGGCTTATGTAAAACGTTTACGTCGACAAGCTCACACCCAAATCGACAAGTGCTTCTTTGTGGGATATCCTAAGGAAACTAAGGGATATTACTTTTATAATCGGGAACAAGGCAAAGTGTTTGTCGCCCGACACGGTGTCTTCTTGGAGAAAGAGTTTCTTTCAAGAAGGGTTAGTGGGAGCAGGGTGCATCTTGAAGAAGTTCAAGAAACACCGAAAACGTTTCGGCGACCACGGAACCACAACAGAGGAACAAAGTGTTGCGCCACCGGTTGTAGATACACCGGCCCCACGGAGTCGAAAGATCACGTCGTGCACTGACAGTACACAGTGCGGAACAACGTGATATATTGTTGTTGGACAACGATGAACCTAAGACCTATGAGGAAGCGATGGTGGGACCCGATTCCAACAAGTGGCTTGGAGCCATGAAATCCGAAATAGAATCCATGTACGACAATCAAGTTTGGAACTTGGTTGATCCACGATGGTGTCAAAACCATTGAGTGCAAATGGATTTTTAAGAAAAAGGTCGATATGGATGGAAATGTTCACATCTATAAGGCGCGATTGGTGGCGAAAGGTTTTAAACAGATTCAAGGAGTTGATTATGATGAAACCTTCTCGCCCGTCGCAATGCTTAAATCTATTCGGATTATCCTAGCGATTGCTGCATATTTCGATTATGAGATATGGCAGATGGATGTCAAAACGGCTTTCCTAAATGGAAACCTAAGCGAGGATGTATACATGATACAACCTCGGGGTTTTGTCGATCCAGAATCGCTGGAAAGATATGCAAGCTACAAAAATCCATTTATGGATTGAAGCAAGCATCTCGGAGTTGGAATATTCGTTTTGATGAAGTAATCAAAGGGTTGGTTTCATCAAAAACGAAGAAGAGGCCTGTGTTTACAAAAGGTCAATGGGAGCGCAATTGTATTTCTAATCTTATATGTGGATGACATATTGTTGATTGGAAATGATATCCCTATGCTAGAATCCGTCAAGTCTTCATTGAAAAATAGTTTTTCCATGAAAGACTTAGGGAGGCAAGCATACATATTAGCATTCGGATCTATAGAGATAGATCCAAGAGGCTAATTGGATTAAGCCAAAGTACATACATTGACAAGGTGTTGAAAAGGTTCAACATGCATGATTCCAAGAAAGGTTTCTTGCCCATGTCACATGGCATTAATCTTAGCAAGAATCGGTGTCCTCGGACACATGATGAGCGGAATAAGATGGGTATGGTTCCATATGCTTCAGCAATTGGATCCATCAAGTATGCCATGCTTTGTGCACGCCCAAATGTCTCGTACGCTTTAAGTGCTACGAGCGAGATACGTCGAGATCCGGTGAAGGTCACTCGGATCGCCGTAAAGAATATCCTTAAGTACTTGAGAAGAACTAAGGATATGTTCCTAGTCTATGGAGGTGAAGAAGAGCTCGTTGTAAGTGGTTACACCGATGCTAGCTTCCAAACAGGACAAGGATGATTATAGATCGCAATGGGTTCGTGTTCGCCGAACGGAGGCGCGATCACTGGAAGAGTTCCAAGCGGGATACGTTGCTGATTCTACAACGGAGGCCGAGTACATTGCCGCTTCGAAGCGCAAAGGAGGCTGTTTGGATTAAGAAATTCGTTTCGAGCTTAGTGTGATGACTAGTGCGACTGGTCCAATGTCTCTCTATTGTGATAATAGTGGAGCCATTACGCAAGCCAAGGAGCCGAGATCACATCGAAGTCCAAACACATACTTCGGCGATATCATCTCATCCGCGAGATAGTGGACAGAGGTGATGTCAAGATATGCAAAGTGCACATGGATCTCAACATAGCCGATCCGCGACAAAACCTCTCCTCGCCGAAGCATGAGGCGCACACAAGAGCAATGGGTATTAGATACTTACATGATTGACTCTAGTGCAAGTGGGAGATTGTTAGTGATATGCCCTAGAGGCAACATGGAGATGTTGGATATCACGTCAATGTTTATGTATAAATGAATAAAGTGTTATTCAGTTCCATGAAATAGACATCTTGTATTGATCAATAAGTACGTGACTTATTTATGAGACTCTATGTGTATGAATCTATTTCTAAACGATCCTCGGTCATATGTCATATTGTTGGAACAAATATGATTCTAAGATCGGCATGTTTATTGATTGATGATCATGTCTCATAGATCATGGGTATGGAGATACCAAATCAATAAACATGGACATATGTGTTGGAGAACACATTGTTGGATAGACCCACCATGAGACACTACAGGAATTAATGTGTCATTAGTTGGTCTCAGTAGTGTTGGTACAAAGTCCTTAGACCGAGATCACCATGGATTCCAACATGTGTAGTAGCCTACTTTGGGACTACCAAACGCTATTCCGTAATCGGGTAGTTATAAAGGTAGTTTTCGGGTTTGCTATGAAACATGGAGTGGGATGTGAGTGATCAAGATGGAATTTGCCCCTCCTTTGGAGAGATATCTGCCCTCGAGGTAATGGATTATGGAAATGCATGGCCATGCTAAGTTGATTGAGGATTCAATCAACGGACGGATAATCCAATACGGTTCGAGTGAATAGTTAAGCTATTGAAGGGATGGCACACATCTTGCCTATAGCTTAATTGGTATCGTGAGGCAAAGGGATTTGTGTACACATTACAGGTTCGAGCCGATATTATGTGCACGCTTAAGGGGATAAGAAGGCATTCGAGTTGGACTCGGATACGGCTCGATCGGATAGGGATCCGATCGAATAGAGTCCTATAGGTTTACGACGTATGGGCGGCCAACTCTATGAGATACGGATGAGATCCGGTTCAAAAATAGAGTCCCGATCGGCCACTAGTCCTAGTCGGCCAACTCTATATAAAGGAGGGAGGGTGGAGAGCTGCGACACGTCAATTGCATCGCGTGCAACAGAAGTCGCCGAGATCAATCTCCACGGAAACCCTCCCCACTTTCGAGCCAAACCCTAGCCTTGCATCGCGTGCTAGCACACGGGTGTACGGCGTTTTGTCCCCGGACGTGTGGATACCGGTAGAGGCGCTGCTACGTTGCGCGCTGTTGATCGGCTTCGGATCGGCTGCAATCGGAGCGATCGGCTGTGGTGGAATTGGCTGCGGTCGGGCGCATCGGAGCGAGGCGTGAGAACGCGGCCGGACGACTCGAATCGGCTGATTGGTGAATTGGCTGTCTCCGGGAATCGGCTACGCTGTTCCAGATCGGATAGCCCTGATTGGCTGTTTCTGCTGCACACTCCAATTGGTAACGATCTATCGGCCCTTACTTGCAAGTGTTCCTGGTTTGCGCGGTAGAAAATTTTTGTTTTCGGCTAGCATAGCTTCCGCGTAACCCTTCAACCCCGCGGGCCATGACTGAGTCGGTCTCGGCCACCTCAGCCATGAGAACGTCGAAGCACTTCGGCTCGTAATCCTTGTCGCAGTCGGAGTCGTTGGCCTCGTCCGAGGAGATGCCGTAGAGTTCGTCGAAGCCTGAAGAGCTGAGGTACTCATCGAGCTCCGTGGATGAGCATGACCCGAACGGTTGGAGGATGACGGCGACTTCCCTTGAGCCTGGGTTGCTTGAATCTGGATCGCTCCAGTCCGGGTTGTAGCTTGATGACGGGGGTTCCTCCGAGTGGGTCGATTTTGACTTGGAGGAGAGGAGTTTGCAATAGACCTCAATGGCATTTGGTAATCCAAACGGTGCCGAGAGGGTTTCTCCTCCCGAGTGGATTGATTCCGATGGGGAGGTCAGAAGATGGCTGTAGATCTCAGCGGCGTTCGGTTGTCCGTACGGCGCCGAGTGGATTCCTCCTTCCGAGTGGAAGGACTCCATCTTGGAAGTCAGAATTTTGTCGTAGATCTCGACGTTGTTCGGCAACCCGAACGGCGCCGAGTGGATGCCTCTTTCCGAGTGGGCGGAACCCAACTCGGAAGTCAGAACCTTGTCGTAGATCTCGCCGTTGTTTGGTAGCCCGAACGGCGCCGAGCAGGTTCCCCCTCCCGACTAGTTCGAATCCGAGTCGGGGAAGGAGAGCTTGTTGAATCCTTCGGCGGCGAAGTTGTCGATGCCTGATGAAGGTCCCATCATGCTTGCCGGCGAGATTGAAGAAGAAGTCTCGACGCGCGGGCCCCTACCTGGCGCGCCAACTGTCGAAACTTGGTTTCGGCAATAGAAATTTGGGGGTGCAATCAAGATCGCCAAGCTCGATGGGTTAAGTGCAAAACAAGGTTTAGATAGGTTCAGGCCCTCTCGTGAGGTAATACCTTACTCCTATTTTGGGAATTCGATTCGCCGAGTGTTTATTAATCTCAAGATCTGTTGCTCATGAAACTCATCCAAAGCTGATATCCCTCAAGGGACGCCCCTTACCCCCCTTATATAGTCTTGGGAGGCAGTCTTATAAGTCGGAAACCCTATCATACTCTAAGTCGGTTTCCTCAATCTTACCAAGTTATGATTATGAGCCGTTGCCTTATTCAATCGGCAACGTAACCCCAAGTCATAGCCGGTTTACATAACTAGCAGGCGTAACCTATCCCTATTACCAGTCGGATAAGCTTGCCATATGGGTATCCGATTGCCATAATCTCCACACAAGGCGTTTAGGTGAATCGATCGTGCTCGTGCCTTTGCCAAAAAAGGTGCCAACAACCACGTCTGAAGTGATCGTTCAATAACAAAGCGCATGCTAGAATGATGCATTGGCACGCAGAAGAGCATAAACAAGATGGGATGTTAAGATACCCCTCTGATGGGTCATAGTGGTGAAACCTCGATAGAATATTCCCTGACTTCAAAAATGATGCAAGAAACGTAAGGTTTGGTTTAAGCATGGATGGCATGAATCCTTTCGGGAAGATGAGTAGCGGTCATAGCACTTGGCCTATGTCGACGGGTGTGTCGACAGTCTTCAAAGGGGGGTGCCCAAGGAGGTGAAAGAGAACGGTAGAGAAGCTGTCCTCCGACGGATCTGATGGTCGACTCGAGTCCTAAGAAGAGCCAAAGAGAAAAGACACAGAGAATTATACTGGTTCAGCCCTCCCGAAGGATAATAGACCTACGTCCAGTGTTCTTCGTTAGGGTGTATGATGAACAAGAGTTACAAGGGAGTGAGAATGCCAGCTCGGGATTAGAATGTAGAAGTCTCTCCCCTTGGCCCCGTCGCCCTGCCCTCCCTTTTATAGCTCAAGGGGGGCAGGAAAGGAGAACTTAGGGGCCAAGAAAGCTATGACTAATAAACTAAAAGGTGAGTACAAACAACATCTAAAAAGGTACAAGATGGTCTGCTAGGTCCTATACACTGTGGGCATCTTGTGCTCTCTCTCTCTTGCCTTGGGATGTCTCCTCCGCTGGAGATGTCTGTACTGTGTTGTCGGGTGACGTCAGTCTCTGCCCGGTTGTCCCCTCCCTCTTTCTCCTTGCGCGCCAAGTCTTGTCTCGAAGATGGTCGAGGTCGGGTTGTAGAATCGGGGTTGAGAGAGGAGAGCCGAGGTCGGCCTCGAGGAAAGGTCAGATGTTCGACCCCCACAAAGGGGTGTCGGGCTATTGACCACGTCCCGAAGACCCTCGGTTTGACTTCAGTTGGACTTTGACTCTAGTTCATGGGTACCCGGGTGACACCCCCACCAGCCCGCGAGCCTAAGGAGGATTGGAATATCCATCCTTAGGATCAAAGTTTCTTCTTTGTCGCCGTCTTCAAAGGATCCTCAAAGCATCGAGCCAAGGTTTTGGCAAGTGCACCGCCTAGGTGCACCTGCTAGGTGTAGCCCCCAAGCCTAAGGGTGAATGGAACATTCAGCCTTAGGGTCAAGTTTCCTTCCAAGGTGCTAGTTCCCTGCAGGTTGTCAAAGTTTTGGGAGTTCTCGATTTTACAGGTGCACCACCCAGGTGCACCTGGAAGGTATAGCCCCCAAGCCTAGGGTCGGGATGGCACATCCTAGCCTAGGGTCAAATCATCAAGAATGTCTTTTGTTCATCCTCTGATCTTAGCATTGCCCGGGATCTAACAAAAATTCTATTGGATACAAGGGGTTCGCTACCCTGAAGCGTATAGCGGTCCCTATGTTGCCTTCATCGTAACCCGGAGGCCACAAACGGAGTTAAAGAAATCACAGCCCGAAGGCAGGTGGTGCTCGGTGTGCTGGCCAGGACCACCGCCCGAAGGCAACCGGTAGTCCCGACCCTGACCGGGGGTCAGCCCAGAAGCCAGCCGCCGAGTCGGGAAAGCCACTACCCTGAGGCAGTGGAAGTCAGCAATGCGGTCGGGACTACCGCCCGAAGGCTTGTGGTAGTCCTGACCCCGATTGGGGGCTAGCTCGGAAGCCCATGCTCGAGTTGGTGAATCCTTTGCGCTGAGGTGGTGGAAGTTGGCGATGTGGTCGGGACTACTGCCCGAAGGCTTATGGTAGTCCCGACCCCATCTAGGGGATAGCTCGAAAGCCCACGCTCGAGTTGCTGAAGCCTCAAACCAAAGGCCCGCGGAGATCGGCGAAGTTAAAGAGGAGATCTTCTATTATCCTTGTGCATAGTTCTATCACGTCTCGCTAAGGGCATGAAAACCGGTGTAACGTTACGTCGCGTCGAACCCTTGGTTTCTCACCTTTTCCCAGGCATCGGCCGGGGCAGATGGTTGATATGGGAAAGGTGGTGTGACGTAGTCACGATTTCTTCGGGACAGGAAACGGAAGCCATGCGGGCGCCGTTTGCCATTCCGAGGAACCAATGGTCAAGGTTTTTCCCAGGGACGACGTGGCATGCGAGGAAGACGGATGGGCGGGGGACGCTACGAATGCTCCATGCCTGTCATAAATGTTTTCCGAGAATTACGCCACAAAGCCCATCATTGCTCCCTATTTAAACCCGGTCATTCCAGGTTCCTTTCTTCTTGCGCCATCTATTCCTTTAGTTTGAAAGAAAACCTCAAGACTCCCACCATTGCTCAACAACCCTCTACTTCCTCAAAGCGTTCTAGGACTTATGGCCTCGTCGCTGAGTTCCATCGAAGGTTGGAGCAGGAGCGGAAGCCCCGAGAGCTATCGCCAACGGGTAATCTTGGATTTCATCCTTTACTCAGATGCTTCTTCTTTTGTTGTCTTTTTGCTCTTCTATTGGAACCTCACCTGCCAGGTGTTGATGCCATGGTAGGATGTTGGTGCTCTGCCGCAACTAGAGTTTGTGGAGATGCACATTCCCGTGGCGATGGCCAACCCAAAGGGAAAGCGGAAGTTAACCGCTTCCGCAGAGGCTGAGCCTAGTGTACGTGGGGGACCGAGTGCATGGGTGTCAGAGCCGGCTAGGAAAATCCCTTGCCGGGGTGTCGTGGGATTCAAAGCTTCCACGAGGTGAGTCTCCCTCTTTTTGTTATCCTTCCCTTTTTATTGGTGTCGCGTGAGCTGACTAGCATTATCAATAGGGAGCCATCGGGCATCGACCCTCGCATTGAAGGGTCATCCTCCCTCGCTGACGTCGAGGAGTCCACTACCTTTAGCAGCACACCCATGCCCTCCTTTAGGACCTGACCGCCGCACTCGACGATGCCGGGGCCAAAGCTTCGGCGTCGGAAGCGACGTGGGTCGAGGCGAAGAGAAGGTTGGTGGCCGCCGAGGCGACCAGACATGAAGCCTCGGCCAAAATGGTCGAGCTCCAGGCCGAGCTAGCGAAGGCTGTCCGTAAGTACAACTTTTTATTTCCCTTATTGTTGACTCTGGAGCATGCTCCGACCGTCCTTTGTACTAACCAGGCCTGCTGGTGAGCACACGTCGTCAAGCCGGCCGGCTTCGGGACAGAGACGACCCGGACACTCCTCACCAAGATTGACCCGGATACATCGTCGGTCATCCCAAACGATGATGTGCTCTTGGCACGTCTGCTGAACGGTCAGGAGCTTCTCCGGACCTACGCTCAGGGCGTGGCGAAGACGGCGGCAACACACGTCCTTGGTGTGGTACAGAAGCTGTACCCCCGGGATGACGTTGAAGCGGTTGCCGAAGGGTGGCCTGCTGGCGTCGAGGAGGGCGATGTCGACGACATCTACGACGCCGTGGAGCCGATGACGAAGAAGACTGTAGGTTAGGGGGACCTCGGGCCCTATGTATGATCATCACCCCGCAAAATATAATAAAGAAAACTTTTTTAGTCTCCTTTGTATGCCGTTTGCATTTCACGATATGTCCGATATGATTTTTTTGGACACCTGACACGCCACTGTGTGGCAGACCATCCGAGCGACCTCATCCTTCAACAGTCCGAATCTGGAGGGCAGGCAGTCGAGCTCGAGGGAAGCTACCACTTCGGGTAGTTTGCGCTGAGCGACTTAAGCCGTCAACGGACCGACGACCGAAAGGCTTCCAGTCAAACTCAAGGACGTCTGTCTCGTGGAGTAGATCCTGCTGAGCGATCCCGGCCGTCTACAGACCATGTTCGGAGGGCTACCAATCAAACTCCAAGCAGATCCTTCTCCTTCATAGCGGGTCGGAACGCGAAGAGACGGCTTTCTATTCACCACATGACCGACCTCAGATGCCGAGTGTTCTTCAGACCTTAACGGATGGATCCGAAGGTTTCCTCAGTCTACTCGGATCGACTCAGCTGAGTGCAGGGCGGATAGGTGCGTGGGGGAGGATCGGCGATCATCCGGTACGCGTATAACTCTCATGACCAAGCGGTGGAAGCCGGTGGGACGGATCCGGGCGGGCACTCGGTCGAGCAAGGTCACTTAGTTGTGTACGTAGTGAATGAACATGAGGTCGTCGTCATCCGACCAATCTTTGTATGTCTAACCCTCGAAGTAGAGCGAGTCAGGCCATTGACAGACATTGTCCGGGTGACCCAAGTCGAGCTCCTGGCGTCTTAGTCATATACATAGGATTTAGTCGTTAAGAGCCCTAAGCTCATTCGCCGGCACTTGACCAAAACACGACTGGTCCTGACCCCAGCCAGCCCCGAGTAGGAATGAAGTCACTATCCGAGGGACTCGGGGTTGAGCCGACCACGTTCAGTTGAAGCGGGTAATGAATGAGCCCCAGAGCAGCTCAAGCTCAGTAGGCGGAACATCTTCTTCGAAACCCTTAGCTAGTCAAGCTAGGGTCGGATTACTCAGGACTTGCCATGAGTATGTTTGCGCGAGAAGGGATCAACGGGGCCGACGATACTGCTCGGGAATGCTTTCGAGCCCCCGAGCCGTTTCGGGGTCGGGAACATGACCTGCAAAAAAGGTCAAGAGATAATCGAAATTGCAGAATTGAAGGGATTAAGGGCTAGGTACTTAGCTGTTCAAGCGTAGAATCGGTGCAGGTGTTCGATGTTCCATGAGTTTGGCACTTCCTGTCCGTCTTCGTGAATCAGCCTGTAGGAGCCCAGACGTGTAACGACGGAGACGATGAAAGGACCTTCCCATGGAGGTGAGAGCTTTTTCATGCCGGCCGAGGACTACACCCTTCGAAGCACGAGGTCGCCGACCTTGAAGGACCTCCCTTGGACATTTCTGTCATGATATCAGCGAAGTGGCTGCTGGTATCGGTCCATCTAGATCGCTGCAGCCATGCGCTCTTCTTCGATGCTGTCGATGTCCTCAGCCCGCGTTCGCTCGGCCATCCCTTCATCGTAGAGCCGAATCCTTGGGGATTCATGGAGCATGTCAACCGGGAGAGCTGCCTCCGAACCGTAGACCAAGAAGAACGGGGACCCTCCTGTGGCTCGGCTCGGCTGAGTGCGGAGTCCCCAAAGCACAGCAGGGAGCTCACGCAACCAGTGGCCTTCATGCTTAGCAGGTCAAAGATCCGGGCCTTCTGGCCCTGCAGGATCATGCCATTAGCACGTTCGCACTACCTGTTTGTCTGAGGGTGCGCCACTCAGCTGTATTTGACCTCGGTGCATCTTTCTTCACAGAACTCCCAAAAGTCGTTCCCGATGAACTGCGTGCCAAGGTCGGTGATGATCTCCCTCGGGACGCCAAAGCGGAATGTAATGTCCTCGATGAACTCAGCCGCCTTCTTGGCGATGCAAGCTTTCAACGGTGTTACTTCGATCCTCTTCGTGAATTTGTCGATTGTGACAAAGAGGTGGGTGAAGCCCCCCGGTGCCTTCGGGAACGGGCCGATCATGTCGAGCCCCCAACACGCGAAGGAACACGACAACGGGATCGTTTGGAGAACCTGTGCCGGGAGATGGTGCTATTTGGCGAAAAACTGACACCCCTGGCAGCGCCAAACTAGCTCCTTGGCGTCCTCATTGGCGGTCGGCCAATAGTAGCCCGCACGAAAGGCTTTGCCGACCAACGTCCTAGCGCCCGCATGGTTGCCACAGATGCCCGAGTGAATCTTGTCGAGGATCTAGATTCCACGGTCTTGGGGGACACACAGCAAGAGTACTCAAGTGGAGGATGCATGCTTGAACAGCTCGGAGCCTACCATGATGTACTGCTTGCTGCGTCGGGCAATGCGTTTTGCCATGGCCTTGTCGGGAGGGAGCGCCTTGGTAGTGATGTAGTCAATGAGCTCTCGACGCCAGTCACTTGGAGCGTCAGTGACGACGAGCACTGACTCAGGTAGTGGCGGAGGGACCGGCTCGGGAAGCTCCGAGTCCTTGATCAACGACTTCTATAGCTTGTGGATGAAGATCCCCTACGGAACGGAAGCTCGGGAGGACCCGAACTTAGCCAGCTGGTCGGCTGCTAAATTGGCATCACGGAGAACATGGTGGAACTCGAGGCTGCTAAACTTGCCCTCGAGCTTTTGGACTTTGGTGCAATAGGCGTCCATCCTCTCACTCGAACAAGACCAGTCCTTGTTGACCTAGCTAATTATTAGCTTCGAATCACCGTATACCATAAGGCAGTCGACGCCGATGAACTTGGCGATTCGAAGACCATGGAGTAAAGCCTCATACTTGGCGGCATTATTTGATACTTTGAAAAGCAACTGGAGGACATACTTAAGATGCTCACTCTTCGGGAAAGTCAAAAGCACGTCAGCTCCAGCGCCGTCAATGCTGAGGGAGCCGTCGAAATACATGGTACAGGTCGGCCGAGTCTCGGAGGTTGGAGGGAGCTGGATCTCCGTCCATTCAGCCACGAAGTCAGCAAGGACTTGGGACTTGATGGCGTTACACGGCTTGTAGTCGATGGAAAACTCGCCCATCTCCAAGGCGCACTTGACTATTCGCCCAGTGGCCTCGCGGTTCCGAATGATGTCCCCGAGAGGGAACCCGGTCACCACCACCACCTTGTGAGCCTAGAAGTAGTGTCTTAGCTTTCTGGTGGTGATGAGGACTACATACAACAACTTCTGCACCTACGGGTAGCGCGTCTTCGACGGCCCAAGGACCTCGGATACATAGTAAACATGCCTTTGGACTGGGTAAGCGCGACCCTCCTCCGGGCGCTCAACAACCAACACTGTACTGACGACAGACGTGGTTGTGGCAACATATAGAAGCAACTGTTCCTCGGGGTTCGGAGCAGTGAGGACTGGCGGTGTGGTCAAGAGGTGTTTGAAGTCGATGAAGGCCTTGTCAGCATCATCCGGCCATTGGAAATCTTTACCCTTCCCGACCAGCTTGAAGAATGGTGCTCTGCGCTCGCCGAATCGGGATATGAACCTTCCGAGAGACGTCATGCTGCCCATGAGCTTCTGCACATCCTTGACGCTGGATGGCTTCCGCATGTTCAGGATTGCTGAGATCTTCTCGGGTTTGGTCTCGATTCCTCGGCTAGAGACAATGAAACCTAGGAGCTTCCCGGAAGGCACGCCGAAGACGCACTTCTCGGGGTTAAGCTTCCATTGGTAGATACGCAGGTTCTCAAAGGTCTCAGCTATGTCAGATAGGAGATCGTCGGGGATCCACGGCTTGATCACCACATCATCTATGTAGGCTTTGACATTACAACCAATCTGGCTGGCTAAACAATGCTGGACGGCTCGCTGATAGGACGATCCGGTGTTCTTTAGACCAAAGGCCATCGTGGTGTAACAGAAGGCCCCGAACAGCGTAATGAAAGACGTCTTCTCCTGGTCGAACGCTTTGAGGCCTATCTGATGATAGCCTGAGTAGCAGTCCAAGAAACACAGGAGGGAACAACCCGCGGTAGAGTCGACGACTTGATCGATGCGGGGAAGAGTAAACAGGTCTTCAGGACAATGCCTATTAAGATTGGTATAGTCGACACACATTCTCCATTTCATATTTTTCTTCTTTACAAGAACTATATTGGCTAACCATTCTGGATGATACACTTCTTGAATGATACCCACATCTAACAGTCTAGTCAACTCCTTCTGAGTCTCGTCCTTGCGCTACTGAGCGAATTCGCGCAACCTTTGCCTAACCGGCTTGGCGTCAGGGAGGATGAGAAGTTCATGCTCGACCAACTCCCTAGGTACTCCTGGCATGTCTGCCGGTTTCCAGGCGAACATATCAATGTTCATGCGCAGGAAGTCGACGAGCGCGCTTTCCTATTTCTCCCTAAGGTGTGAGTCGATCAGCTCCGTCTTGGAGGGATCGGTGTTGGAGAGGGAGACGACCTTTTACTCGCGAAACCAGTGGAGGGTCTCGACACTGGCGGTGCCGAGCATGGGTCGTCCTCGACCATTGGTGCCTTCCCTTTGGGGTCGGCACGCAGGGGTGTGAATCCTCCGACGCGAGCCGAGGGATCAGCGGCCTCACCCAGGGTGAGGCTCTCGGACTCACAGGCGTAGGAGGTGGCGACGTCCCCTCTCACAGAGAATTCCCCATGGGGCCCTGGTATCTTGAGGATTGGGTACATGTAGTGGGGGACCGCCATGAACTTGGCGAGGGCCAGACGACCGAGCACCGCGTGGTAGGTCGTCTCGAAGTCTGCCACGTAGAACCTGACGAACTCGGTGCGGAAGTTCTCCCGTGTTCCAAACGTCATGGGAGGGAGATCACACCAAGGGGCAGGCTTGCCCGGCCTAGGACAATGCCGTAGAATGGCGAGTCCGTGGGCTTGAGAGCGGAGAGGGAGAACCCAAGCTCACGAAGGGTTCCTCGGAAGAGGACATTGATGCCGCTCCCCCCGTCGATGAGGACACGCTTGAGGCGCACCTTGAGCACCACCGGATCCACAACCTACGTCTCCACTGCCGCAACCTGCTGGTTTGCCCAAGAGCTCAGTCTCGTCTCGACCAAGTCAACAAAGTTCATGCTCACCTTCTCTCGTGTCGTCAAAGTATCCACAAATGAAGAAGTAGTCATTGGACGAGCCAAGAAAATTTGCACCAAAGAAAAGAACATATGATATGACTGATGTGGAGAATGAAGCGGAAGTGTCTAGGCAGGCGAAGGAGCACTTCAATCAACGAAGTCCAGAGAAGAAGGCTCCAATAGACCCAACAACAAAGACATTTTTCCAGAAGATGAGCAAACTGATGAAGAAGAAGATATTATCGGACTACGACCGCTCGATCCGCAAGTCCTGTCAGAAGACTAAAAGAGATTCGAAAATGGTTTCCCAGCTCGAAATGGAAGCAAAACAAGCAATTCACCCGATGCCATCTGATTATCTGCAACAGTTCATGAAAGACACAAATCTTAGCAAAGATCAATTGCTGGGGGTGACCTCTATCAAGAAGGCATCACCATCTACCTGGAAGCACAGATTTCAGCTCGGCAAACCACTTGTCAGGCCAGAGCTAGTCAGGACCCTTATCTACACAAATGTACCGATTCCATACTTGGTACATGGAATAGTCCAACAAAGGAAGGATCATGTTCGCTGCTTGGATAAAGGGCAAAGATTACTTCTGTGGGGAGTTTGAGATATGGCTTCACTACAACGATATCTATGAAGTATACCATCAAGATGCCCTTGACATCTCAATTGTTAGTTGCTGGGTTCTGTAGGTGTTGTTTAATTTTATTCCTTTACTTAGCCCGTCCTATGTACCATCCAAGTTTTAGCGTGTGCGGACTACCCAATGTCTTTTTTTATGTGCTGTAGAATGGATAATCAAAGATGTCGTAGGGAGGGATATTTCAAGGTTGGTTTCATGGACCTCGTGGTTACTAACGAGAAGACTATATGAGATTTTGCAGAGGAAACAGAGATGACCATTTACAAATTTTTGGTGCAGCAACACTACAAGACATTCATCCTTTTGCCTTACAACTTTAAGTGAGTTTTATTGCCTTTTGTACCATTTTCCTTCTTGTAGACAATCAATGTTACATATATTTTTAACGCAATGTGCATGTTACACTGGCTCGTTCTGGTGATAGAAGGATCCATGTCCTAGACTCCTAGCAAAAACTAATGGAGGATTTCAAGGAAATCATAGAATTGCTTAACAAGTAATGTCATCCATTCCACTGTAATTATGTGTGCTTCTATTGATAGTAGGTGCACCAAACAACAGTATCGTTTTCAACTATAGGGTGTGGTACGGTTTCGTATAGACATCCATGATCTATTCAAGGAAAAACTCGATGTGAGGATGAACTTTTTGATATGTATATGATTGAAAATTGTATATCTCATTTATTTTGTAATACAAATATTTCGTAACTTTGTTTCTCCTTTATAGTGTTTAAGACAGGAAGTGGGGAACAACTTGTGTGGCGATTACGTTTGTGAATTCATTCATTGTGTGACACAAGGCTGTGGAGTCTCCTCCGGAGAGGTCAACTCCCACAATACCACATAACCTCTCAGGAGTCCGGTTATGCGTGAGATAGTACAGATACAAGAAATTCGTGTATCAATACAAACTATTAATGTTCAAATACAACTCATACAATACAAGAAAAACCACAACACTTCCACAAGGATAGCCCGGGTGTAGAGTCGACCTAGAAATCGTACTCGTCTTCCCAGTCCTCTAAGGTACTTGGGAATTCTTCTTCTGCTTCGGGGTTACCTAATGATGGTTTATGCAAGAATGAGCACCGATGATACTCAGCAAGCCAAACTGGATACAAGTTTATAGAAACATGCATGCTATATCGACAAGAGAAATGAATTATAAAGATTCCTAGCATAATGATATAACCTATTCTTTTGTATAATAATCTATATAAACATTTGAGAACATAAAACACGAATTAAATTCTATATCCCATCCCATCCTAAATGTACTTAAACATGATTATTCAACTTTATAATAGTATTTAAGAAAAGTACTCATGCCATTATTCTGGATTCACCCATAGATATAACTCCATTGACTGGGAGTACAGCGTATTCAAATACAGTCAACTCTGCAGCGTTTGCCCAGTTTTACCTGATGATTAACCCTAGTTTACAAGGTTAAAGATAACATAGCATTTATATAATTCTAACCTTTTCTGATGTGTGAACAAGACCTGAAGGGTTATCTTAATAGGGGCACCAATTCTAACCAGTAATTGATGTCCTCACCCCTATTTAATAGTTGCTCATCACACACTTGCCCCGCCTTGGTGAAATGTGGGACTATCTTAACAGATGGTACTGATCTGGTTAGTATCGGTGTTGTTATCCGCTGTTTACATAGTTGTCCACCAATAAGACTTTACCAACACTACAAATCTCCAACGTTATGCACATTAATAAATCTCCTGAGTTCCCAAGAAGATTGAAGAGAAATATATAAATGCTATGTCGGTATAACCGGTCCATCGGATGGGCGAAACTATGTCTTATTCTGGCACAAGAGTTTTTACATTTTCTGGAATACAACCAAAACCGTTCTCATATCACATGAGATGATAGGACTTATATTTGCCTATCACATAAAATAATATATCATTTTTCTATTTTGCCACATGAAATAATTTCTTAGGAGCATGAACGAAATACTAGTACATGTGATAATGCTTATTCTATCATGGTGATAGTTTTATACTTAGTCCAAGTTATCAAGGTATTTTCTAAAGAGAAGGAGAATATATCTAATCAAATAAATTAATAATCTTCTCCTTTCTTATACATGAAATGATAGAGTATTCCTAATGCATGAAATATTAATCTATATGAACTAAAGGACTTACTTAAAATATTATCATGCATAACCTAAATAATGTTTAAGTTTACTTAAAATAATAGTTTATAACTATCTAACCCATTCCGCAAAATATTTCGATCTAAATACATTATTTAAAAGATGATCATTTATTATTTTTAAACTAGATGATCAAGAACAGTTTGACTTGCCTTGAGTATTAACGGTCTCAAAATCTTTATTTGGTTGGAGAGTAACAAGAGCGTTTACGTCAATCTCTTGGTCAAGTTCTAATTCCTCTGTGAACTCGACGTTGTGATCTATCGATAAATAAATAAAAGAAATTATCGAACAAGTTCAGATAAACATCAAAATCATTATAAAAATAAAGGAATTCAAATAGATTTTAAAAGATGATTTTTGGAGTTTAAAAAGGTTCTATTCTTTGGTTTAAAAATTTAGGTTTGAATAAATGTAAAATACAAAAGGGTTTTGAAACAAATATTTTTGAAAGGTTTAAAATAGTAAGTAAATAACTATAAAAGAATATAAAAATTTGACCAAAAGGTTTTAAAAAGGTTAAAAGGATTAATCTATTTTTTTAGGTTTTTTCCTATGCCTTTTCTATCTCTATACCTTTAAAAAAATAAAATAGGAAAAGAACAAAAATTAGCCTAGGGCTGGAATCAAACCCGAGACCTCCTTCTCTCTACTCTAACTCCTTTTCCATTGCACTACTACTCTTTTCTCTATTTCTCTTTCTTTCTATATTCTTTTCTCTCTTCTCTATTCTCTCCCTTCCCACTGTTCATCTTCTTGAACAAGTCATCGGTAGGGAGCAAACTTATGCCGGCGAAGGTGGTTGAAATAGGGATGGCAATCCTACCCACGGGTATGGGTACCCGCGGGTTTCGTACCCGACGGGCATGGGTATGGATAGTAAAATCCACCCGTGGGTATGCCCGAACCCAAACCCGAATTTTGTAGGTATGGATACGGGTTCTGTTTTCTACCCGCGGGTTTACCCGAACCCGCGGGTATACCGGAACTCGCCCGACCCCACCCGAAAACCCTAGGGTTACCCTAGGCGCCGGCACCCCAGACCACCCCCAAATTCCAAATCATTCGCTTCTGCACAGCCGGTGGTGGGCGAGGTCGCTCGCCCTCGGTCCCTCTCGCGCCTGCGGCCCCTCGGCCTCCCTCCCACGCCGGCGCGCTGCCTCGGACTTCCCTGCGACCGGCCGGTGGAGTCCATCCCTAGCTTCTGCACAGCCGGCAGCGGGCGAGGTCACTCGCCCTCGGTCCCTCTCGCGCCTGCGACGATTCAGCCTCCCTCCCACGCCGACGCGGCGCCCCCTCTCCCTCCCGTGCTGGTAGGCCGGCCGGCGCCCCCTTGGCCTCCCTCCCACGCCGGCGCGGCGCCCCCTCTCCCTCCCATGCTGGTAGGCCAGCCGGCGCCCCCCTTGGCCTCCCTCCCTGCCGGCGCCCTCCATCCCGTGTCGGCCGGCGCCCCCTCGGTCTCCCTCCCATGTCAGCCGCCGCCCCCTCGGCATTCTACCGTGCCGGCAACCTCCCTTCCCTCCCGGTAGCTGCAACCTCCAGATCCACTTACAAGGTAATATTCCACTTATCCATATGGTTAGTAGGACAAATAAATTCAGTTTTTGACAGTGTTATAAATTTTTTTTAGCATGTCTACTCCGTCCTCCGTTGGTGCTGATGGTGGTTCTAGAAACCACACTCGATCCTCCGGTGGTGCTGCTCACTCAAGAGCACATTCATCCTCATCAAGTGGCAGCTCCAGAAACACAGACACAAGGTACTGGGGTTGATGTGGTAGATGTACAAGATAATGTAACACTTGTGAGTAAGAAGAGGAAATCTGAAGTGTGGGTAGATTTCACAGAAAAAAAGGTTGGAGGTAAAGCCAAAGCTGAATGTAATTGGTGTCATAAATTGTTGTCAGCGGAAACAAAGAATGGCACAAGTCACTTGCGTAACCACCTAATCACTTGTGATTCTAAGCAAGCGAGGAAAGGGCTAAAACAGTCAACTTTGCGATTGTCATCAAAATCTGATGGTTCTGTCACCGTAGATAAGTATGTCTTTGATCAAGAACTTTGTAGGAAAGAGCTTGCTTTGATGATTTGTGTTCATGAGTACCCACTATCTATTGTTGACCATGCTGGGTTTCGAAAATTTTGTGCTGCAATGCAACCTTTGTTTAAAGTAGTGTCAAGAAACACTATTAGGAAGGACATATTGAATATGTATGAAGTGCAGAAGATCTCTATGGTCAAATACTTTCAGAAAATTAAGTCTCGCATTGCTGTAACTACTGATATGTTGACAGCCAATCACCAAAAGAAAGGTTATATGGCAGTGACAGTTCGCTATAAGTGAAGTCCTTCATGATGTACTCTCGGATTGGAGGATTGAGAGGAAGGTTTCAACTGTGACTCTTGACAATTGCACCACCAATGATAGTATTATGGAGAAAATGCAAGATAAGATGCCCCTTTCCTCTCTCATGCTTCATGGTAAACTAATGCATATGCGGTGTGCTGCACATATAATTAATCTTATTGTGAAAGATGGATTGTCTGTGATGGAAAAGGGCATTGAAAGAGTCAGTGATAGTGTTCAATTTTGGACAGCCACACCAAAAAGACATGAGCGGTTTGAAAAGGCTGTTGCACTTGAGAACCTTAGCTATGATAAAAAGATAGCTCTTGATGTTAAAACTAGATGGAATTCCACCTATCTCATGCTTAGTACTGCACTAAATTACATACTGTGTTTGATCATCTTGCAACCGTGAAAGATTGTGTGCTCCTTTTCGTCCAACAGTTGATGATTGGAGTTTTGCTGAGCAACTTTGTGAGAGGTTGAGGTTGTTTTATGTTATAACAGAACTATTGTCAGGCACCAAATATGTCACAACAAACATTTTCTTTCCAAAAGTTTGTGTATTTACTTGGCTATTGAGAAATGGGAAGCTAGTGGTATTCCTATAGTAGAAGAGATGTCAAAATTTATGAAAGAGAAGTTTCACAAGTATTGGGCAGACACTCATGGTCTTATGGCGCTTGCTACTGTTTTGGATCCTCGGTATAAACTGCAGCTTCTTGTATGCTATGTTCAGCCGATTTATGGGCCTATAGCAATGGCTAGTGGAGGTGAAGAAAGTTAGAGATTTGTTATATGAATTGGTGTTGGAATACCAAGGTAACATGGAGGTTGTTGCCACAACTGATAGTGTAGGTGCTTCTAGTTCTACTGCTAGTAATGCCAAAATTAGCAATGTAGCGATGATATATTTGATCGCATTTGTCTTCCCAACCAGAGTGTCAACTACTCACCCACGCACGGAATTGGACTTGTACTTAGATGAGCCTTTGCTACCTAGAACAATGGAGCTAGATATTATCAATTGGTGGCACTACGCTGGGGTGAAGTATCGACTTTGCAAAAGATTGCTCGAGATGTCATGGCTATTCCTATTAAGATAGTTGCATCGTAGTCGCCTTTAGCACGAGTGGAAGAATTATAAGCCCAAGCCGTAGTAAACTTGCTCCAAAAATGGTGGAGGCATTAATGTGTATGCAAGCTTGGTCTCGTGCCGACATGCTAGGTACATATTCTAGTTCTTGTGTAATTTACAACATGTTGCTTTCTTTAATATATAATCTCATAACACTAACTTGTAAATGTCTTACATTTAGGTCCCGAGTCTCCAATTACGAATGCATTGATGACTTGTCTTGATGATGAAGAGGAAGCACCGGTATGTACTAATTACTTGCTCTTGTATATCTTCGATTATTACTAAATTTAAATGACTACTTTACATCTCTAATGGTTTTTTGTTGTTAGGATGAACTTGACGCAGACATCATCGATTGAAGTTTGGTGTTCTATGATCTTTAGCTTTAAAATGTAGTGACTACTCTCTATTTTATTTGCTAGACATGAACTGGAGTTATCTATTGTAATGACTCGTGAATTTATGGCCATCTCAAGCAAAATATATTGCAATCATTGCTGATTATACATGTGCATGTACGTGTGGCCGCTTTATCTGCCGAGCCATTGCTGATTTGTTGCTGATTGCTGCGGCTCCCATTGCTGAAAAGCTGAAAAGCTAATTATACAATGCTGAAAAGCTGATTTGCTGATTATACATTGCAAGATTTGCTCCTGTATGCTGATTTGCAACAGCTGCGGCTACGGTTAGGCTGTCCAACTGAAGTGTATACCGACAAGCAAAAGATTGTTGTTTTTGGAATAACAATTATATTCTTTATATAAATCTGATATGAGTTTTATGAATTTAGGCTAGAATACCCGTGGATACCCGAAACCCGATGGATACCCGTGGGTTTGGGTTTGGGTTTCAATTTGCACCCGTGGGTTTTTCGTGGGTGGGTTTTGTTTGGGTTGATGGGTTTAGTCGTGGGTGGGTTTTCTTTGTACCTGCACCCGAACCCGGTGGGTGCCACCCCTAGGTTGAAACTTGGAAACTAGGGCCTTTTTCTCCGTCTACTAGATCTAGGGATTCCATTTTTAGGTTAAGCTAGGCCGGGAAAGCAACAAGGGGAGGCGGCGGCGGAGGCATGTCTGCGGCAGCGGTGGTGCATGTCGCCGGCACACTCCGGCCATACTTCGGTCAAAGTGAGTTTCTCACAGGCATCCACGGACTAAGGGGATGCTTCCTATATGCTTGATTTGGGTGGACAAGTTCTAGAGTGCTCTGGCACCATGCAAGCTCCAGCGAAAAACAGAGCAGCGTCGGCGTCATTCGTCGGTGGCGGGCTCTGGCGATCTAAGAACTTGAAGGTCACATTAGTAAGTCCGAGGATGTGTTTCCCTTTTAAAAGAGTTAACAAATTTCTCATTCCTACATGGACTAGCCTTCGGTGCCATAGCCAACCCATGGAAGATTTGGCCATTAAGGAAGCCTTAGGGTTTACTCTATCTATGTTGAAATCAACAAGATAGAGATCACCCTTCAACTTTCCCTTAAAGGCCAAGGATGAGTCATCTCTCTTAAAAATGGTCACATCCTCGTTGGTAAACAAGCAATTATAACCCATTTTGCGAATTGTGAAACAGAAAGAAGATTATAGCTCAATGACTTGACAAGAAGAACATTGGAGATGGATTGTTCATTTGAGATAGCAATTTTACCTAACTCAATTACATTTCCTTTGCCATCATCTCCAAAGATGATATTCTCATGATTTCCTCCCTCCTCATCAAGTTTTGTAAACATACTCCTCTCCCCCGTCATATGGTTGGTGCATCCGCTGTCCACCACCCAACTTGATCCACCGGAGGAGTATGCCTACAAAAAGAAAGTCACGCTAGGGTTTTAGGTACTAAACTTGTCGAAGTTTGGGTCCTCAAATGTTAGCCACTAGCGCCTTGGGCACCCACACACAAGCACACTACTCATCATTGTGACCTCCATTGAAGTGAGCAACCACCTTACCATTATGGTTCTTACTGATTACAAATGAATCATAGTATATACCCTCTGGTCGAAACTTTCTGGCCCTGTGCCCGAAACTTCCTGCCAGCTCCCTGTCCGAGAGATCTCCTTGCTTATAATTTCTCTCTGTCCAGAACTTCTTGTCAGTCAGACCAAAACTTTCGGTAATTTCTCTCTGTCCAAGAGATCTCCTTGCCCGGAACTTTCGGTCAACTAGTCTGGAACTTCCAGATCTCTGACCAGCCAAGAGATAGCTCACCTTGCTTGTTTGTAGGGCGCCTCCTTCTTTGACGAACTTCAAGCATGACTTCCCATTCACAATTACTCATTTTGAGGGCTTGCTTTCTTCAGAGAAACCAAGAACATGTCCATCTTTGTTGACCTGAGTGGCGATGGTTTTGTAGAGGGCATCTTTTGAGTGATAGTTCTTCAAACACCCATAATTCACCAAGGTGCCAAACCTATCATTCTTCTTCTTGAGTGCCGCTATACCTTCAAGATTAGTTGCATAGGAATCCAAATCATAGCTATAGCACCTAGCACAACCATTGCTAGTGGAGGCATTGGACGACTTAGTGGCTTCATCGGGAGGAAAGGTGCTATTTCAAAGGATATCAAATTACACTTCAAGAGCTTTGTGACTTTGGTCCAATGTCACAAGCTTCTCTTGAAGTGAGTCATTGACTTTCTTTAGATTAGCCATTGATCCATTGACCGAAGTGAGCTCATCGGTCAATTTCTCAATCCTCTCTCGCTCCTTTGCCAAATCCTCCTCTAAGGCAAGGTTTCTCTTCTTTTTAAGAATGAGCAAGTCCTCTTGCCTTTTGAGAGATTTCTCCTTGTAGTCCAATGCCTTCATTAGCTTAGCCAAATGTTGCATGGTCGGCTTGCTAAAATTTTTGAGCACATCATTCAATTCATCCTCACTTCCCTCATCACTCTCAAGATCATCATCAATGAAGAGCTTGGATGAGTGCATTACCTTGCGACCTTGGGCATTGAAGCAAGAATGGTTGGTGTAGCCATCGTCGTCGTCACTCAAGTTGTTGAAGAGGTGCTCTTCAGTGGGCGATGAAGACTTGATGGCGATGGTGGCAATTCCTCCATCACCTTCATCCTTCTCCTCGGGATCCGCCTCATCACCAAAATACCACACCTCTCCAATGTGAGCTCGCCCAACCTTCCTCTTGACCATCTTTGGCTTGGCTTCATTGTTCTTTGGGCACTCGGTGATGAAATGACCATATTCACCACATTGGAAGCAAGCTCTCTTGGATTGACGAGCTCTTCCCTTGTCTTCACTTCTTTTATTCTTGCCAAATCCGCCTCGGCGAAGGTATTGCTTGAACTTCCTCACCATAAGAGCCATCTCTTCATCATCACTCTCATCTTCACATGAAGCTTGATCACTTGAGGCCTTCAAAGCAACTTCCTTGTTCTTAATCATTGCCACAATCTTGGCCATTTGCTTGACCTATTTTGCTTCTTCTTCTAGCATCTCATGAGCAACAATCCTTCCAAGGATGAGCACTTGGAGTGAGCCTCTTGAAGTCCTTCGTCTCACGGATGAGAGTGATCAAGGTAGGGTTCCTTGGTCCAAAGGCCCGAAGAAGCCTCTTGACCACGACGTGATCTATCATGTCTTCACTTCCAAGGCCTCGAATCTTGTTGACCAAGAGCATCATATGGTCATACATCTCTTGAGGAGTCTCATTGTCTTCCATCACGAACCTTCCGAGCTTTCCTTCCAAAAGCTCGATCTTCGACTCTCTCACTCCGGGAGTGCCTTCATGAGCCACTTGCAAAGTGTCCCAAATCTCATTGACCTCCTCAAGCCCATCAACCTTATTGAATTTTTCCAGGCTCAAGGCAGAGAGGATTGCATTGGCGACTTGAGCATTGCGGTGGATGCTTAGTTCTTGCTCCAGAGTGAGGTCCATATCCTCCATAGGCACATTGGTCCCTGTGCAAACAATCTTCCAAATGCTAGGATGCAAAGAGATTAGATGCAACTTCATCTTATGCTTCCAAGCGGTATAGTGTGTACCATCAAAGTGAGGTGCACGCCCGAAAGGCACGGAAATGAAGTTGTTAGAGGGAATGTTAATCTTGCTGTAATAAAAAGGTATAGAAACTCCCCCTGTCTCCTTGCTTGGAGATTTTCCTCCATTTGCATCGTCTTCATGTTGATTATCCACTCTCGACATCTTAGATCGACTCTAAGCAGTGAAACTTATCAAGAGCTTAGGCTCTGATACCAATTGAAAGCTCGTAGATGTCGTCTAGAGGGGGAGAATAGGCGAGCCTGAAATTTTCTCTTGAAAGCAGCAGTTAAAACACACAGTCACCGAAACTTTCGGTACTTGAACTTCGGAACTTATGGTTAGCGTAAGCTGTTCGAAACTTTCGGAGTTCCTGTCTGGAACTTCTAGTGTTCTGCGACTTAAGAGGATCTGAAATCAAATTTAAACTACTTCTACAACAAGTTTATAGCTTAGCAACAGGAGTGAACAAACAGGCAATATAGATATGCAACAGGAAGTAAAGAGATATCACACGAGACACAAGGATTTTTTCCCGTAGTTCAGATTCAAAGAATCCTACTCTCCGTTGAGGAACTCCGTAGAGATGAGTCTCAAATTAACCTCTTGTCTCACCAAGCAAATCCCCAGGAAGAAGTCTATGGTCTCCAACCCCGACGTTTCTAGGTTCTTTCCTAAAGATCAAATGACCACAAAGATCCCAACTTGATTCTCTAGTCTGAACCACAAACGTGAGTTGCTCTACCTAGACAACCTCCTAAAGATCAGCTTGGTTTTATACTATCCATACCTCGTTTCCTCGTGGAGGAAAGGAAATCCTTCACAAACTTTCCTGGGCCAATCCACAATTCTCCGAATGCTTGCGGGAGACACCTAACCATCTAGGAGATTGCTCTCCAAGAGTAATAGGCACCACACCATAGCCCTGCAAGAATCACCAAGTGCTCAAGACATCCTAGCTCTCTCACTCTCACAAACCTTCCAATCAGTCAAATCTCTCACAAATTTGGGTATGTGGCTCAAGAATTAAGTTGAAATGGGCTAGAATATCATGGGAGAGGTTAGGGGAAAGAAAAATGAAAGTTGAATGGGCAAAAGTGAGCTGGGGACAAGGTAGAATATTTATAGGTTGATGGTTGCGTCACCTAGTCGTTACTCACAAACTCAATTTGAAATATTGTCCGGAGGTTCCGGTCTTCGGAAGTTCCGAGTCTAGGATCATCGGAACCTCCATTCTACACTTAGGAAATTTTCGCTACGAGGCAATGAAGCCCGAAGTTTTGGCTTTGAGCCTCGGAACTTCCGGTCGGGTTTCTTTGCCTCGGAAAGGGTGAAAATCCAAAAATTGCTCCAAAAATTCTCACTCAATTGGATTCTGACTAAGAGCACCTAGATCATCTCATGGCATGAGTTTCACCCCTCTTAATAGTATGGTTTTTCAAAAAACTCAAGATTCAAGAAAAAGTAAAACTATAAACCATCATCGAAGCTTTTCTCCTTTTTGAAATGATTGTTTGAGGGTTTTCCTTTCTCAAAAATTGCACAACTAAGCATGCACACATCTGAACTAAACGCATTAGTCCCTTAACCAAATTGTTATTAACCACCAAAACCCACTTAGGGGCTAGATGCACTTTCAAGGACACCAGTCGCCGGCGGCGAAGGTGGCCGGTTGGTGAAGATAAAGACGCCCAACAACGGCAGCTTAATTGGATTTAATAGGCTAGCCATGTAGCCCAAGACACCAGTCGGCGGTGACGGCGAAGGCGGCCGGTTGGTGAAGACAAAAATGCCTAACAACGACAACTTAATAGCCCAACCGTGAAAGCAAAAACACCAGTGGACGGTGAGCGAAGGAAAGTCGGCGGTGAAGACGAAG
Organism: Oryza australiensis; assembly: GCA_019925245.2. Taxonomy (NCBI): domain Eukaryota; kingdom Viridiplantae; phylum Streptophyta; class Magnoliopsida; order Poales; family Poaceae; genus Oryza; species Oryza australiensis. The sequence continues at coordinate 1,264,383 of JAIFGZ020000311.1, forward strand.
ACGCCCATCATCGACAACGTAATAAGCCAACCATGACAGTGAAGACGCCCAACAGCGGTGGCTTAATAGGCCACCCATGTAGGCGAAAGACACCAATCAGCGACGACGAAGGCGGTCAGTCAGGAAGACGAAGATGTTCAACAATGGCGGCGTAATAGGCCAATAGTGTAGGCGAAGACACCAGTCGATGGCAGGGAAGGCGGCTGGTCGGTGAAGAGGAAGACGCCCAACAACGGCGGTGTAATATGTCAGCCGTGTAGGCGAAGACACCAATTGGCGACGACGAAGGCAGTCGATCGGTGAAGACGAAGGCGCCATCAACGACGACGTAATAGGCCAACCGTGAAGGCGAAAACACCAGTCGACGGTGATGTAGGCAAGTCAGCGATGAAGAAGAAGATGCCCATCAGCGGCGGCGTAATTGGCTTACCGTGAAGACGAAGACCCTAGTCGGCGACGGCGAAAGCGACCGATCGGTGAAGACGATGTCGCTGCAGAATCCACCAACCATGGTGGCAAAGAAACCAATCAGCGGTGACGGAGGCAAGCTGATGGTATTTTACTGACATATCCCTTCCTGGAGTGTAGGAGATAAGCTTATGGACATGAATCCCTACTATGTGTATCTGGATTTAGATCATGTGGTATAAACATATAGGATGAGCAGTATATGATGCAAATATAATACTTGAGAAAAAATCAAGCATTTTAAAATATTTATAAATATGTATTTCTGTTCTTGTCGATTTTAATTTACCCGAGTAGTTGACTCCTTACGTTTAAACACTCTGCCCGACTAGTCATAGCCCCCAAGCATCAGGAGTCGGCTCGTGGCACTTCCTAGAGATGTGTATGAGTTCGTCTTTCATGGAACAAACCTTCACGGATCAAAATTTTTGTTACTCAGGTACTTTTGCAATTGTTAAGACAAGAAAACAAATTATTTTATATTTAAGCTTTTGATTTTTTCCGAGTAGTACTTAGCACCTTGCGTTATACACTGTAACCAACAAGCTCCCGGGTGCTAGGAATCGGCTCATGGCAACCATCCGTCAACACACCAAATGGGAAGCATAAAAAAATAGAGCTTCAATACTTGGCACTTTTTTACTCGGATTTATTCATAAGTAATCAAGATAAATATTATAAAAATTGCTACAAAAATATGATATAACATCTGTAGCCCCTGACTCACTACTCAACGGAGAACTAGTTCAGGTGGTGAGGCAGAGGAAAAACAAAATATCATATAAAAAAAGAAAAGTAATGATGACTTAGCTTTTTGGTATTCCCCTCGGTAATGGCAGAGGTAGCCGATGTTGGGAGAAGGTCGTCCATCAATGGCAACAAAGACACCAACCGTGAATGGTAGTGAAGACGATAACGCCCAACAGCAGTGACGAAATAGGCTGGCCATGAAGGTGAAGGCACCAGTCGATGGCGACGGAGGCTAGCCAGCGGAGAAGACAATGTCGCCCAACAACATGGCGAAATCCACCAACCGTGGTGGCAAAGAAACTAGTCGGCGATGACGGATGCGACCGACGGTGAAGACAATGTCACCATCAGCAACGACGGTGGAATCCACCAACCATGATGGTGAAGAAACCGTCGGCGACGACGGGAGACAACCGATGGTGAAGATGATATCACCATCAGCAATGGCAGTGGAATCATCCAACCATGGTGGCGAAGAAACCAATCGGCGGTAATGGAAGCAGCCGACGATGAAGACGATATCACCGTCACCAACGACAGTGGTGGAGTAGGCTCGTGGCCAATTGACAGCATAGCGACGCCACGAGTCCATGACCGACATCAATCGTCTCAGTAGTGCCGTGTAATTATATGTGAAAAGCAACAAAAAACAACAAGAGATTAATCTAAGATTTAAAAATCAATCTAATAAACAACGATAAGTTGGAAGGGAAAAAACCCAGTGGTGTTGAAGATTAAATCGTCGAACCCGCCGAGACTGATCTCCTCGGCTAGATTGAATCCAAGACAAAGATAACGAGCATGGCACAAGCCTTCGCGGTGCTCGGGATACTTGGGGCAAAGAGGAATCCGACGATGTCGGAGATTGGTTCCATCACACTCGTCGATGGGAAACTCGGCGTAACCCCTACCTTGAACGCCAACTATCAATTCTAGAAATCGATAATAATAAAAGGGGTAGCACACGAGACCTAAAAGTAGATGGATGCGGAAGACAAGGGTTTAGACAGGTTTAGGCCCTCTCGATGAGAGGTAATACCCTACTCCTGGTTGAGGATTGAATCCACCAGGTGTATATTGATCTGACGATCGAGTTGTGGTTAGACCCTTGGAGGGTCTCCTGCCTGTCTTATATATGTTGGGGGACATGATTACAAAGATAGAAACCTAGCCGGATAAAATTGGTTTTCTAAATCTACTATACAATATTACCGGACCAGGACTTTGGACCGTTCCTTAATACACAAGAAAACGTAATACCAAGTCATGATCCGTTATATATTTCATATACATAATCTATACCCTATATTCAGTCGGATAAATCATCTGTGTGGATATATTGTACCCATAATCTATACAACAGTACTAGATTAAATTGTTGACCGGAACCTGAGTAACTATAGTAACACTTGTTGGTTGTATGCATATAGTTTTTTAGTGTTTGTTATATGTGAGGTGAGTTAATTTCTCCTTGTTTTTCATGAAAAAATATGTCTAGACTTTTGGATAAAAAGAGTAATAAAGGTTAGTTGTTTTTTAACCTCTTCTTTAATATGTCTTTGGCTAACTAAAACTAACGGAGGAAGGGAATATAGAACACATTCACGATGGACGGATGAGCTAGCCTCTATCAGACATGCTATGTGTCGAAACTCGGTTTCGGCAATATGAAATTGGGGGTGTAGTCGAGATCGCCAAGCACAATGGGTTAGGAGGAAAAGAAGATTTAGACAGGTTCAGGCCCTCTCGTGAGGTAATACCCTACTCCTGTTTTGGGGATTCGATCCGCCGAGTGTCTTTATTGATCTCATGATCTTGTGTATCTAAAGCTGAAAGGTCATCTAACTTCTCATGAAGCATATGATCTAAAAACGATATCCCTCAAGGGACGCCCCTTACCCCCCTTATATAGTCTTGGGAGGAGGGCTTACAGATCGGAAACCCTATCTTATTCTAAGTCGGTTTCCTCAATCTTACCAAACTATGACTATGAGCCGTTGCCTTATCTAATCGGCAACGTAATACCCAAGTCGTAGTTGGTTTACAGATATGGCAGGTGCAATCTATCCCTACCTCCAGTCGGATAAGCTTGCCATGTAGATACCCGATTGCCATAATCTCCACAGTAGCCCCCGAGTCCTTTTCAGTCGACGAGACAACTCAGCTTCAAACCGAAACAGTACGCAGCCAAAAATCTCTTTGGCCGAGTGTTTCTGGCGCCGAGAGATTCCATCATCTCTGCCTGAATCTTCCCGAGTGGCTCCAAAGACTGTGAAGGGCTGGAAAATATCTCAAAAATTCTCAAAAATAAATATCTAGGTGCATCTCCTGATGCACCTAATTAGGTGTAGCCCCCGACTATGTGACTAGTCAAAAATAAACTAATCATATAGTCAAGAACTATAAAAAATCATTCTTATATGAATACTTAGCTCATGCTAAAGTATTTATATAAATCTCATCACTCGGTAAGCTCATGCTCATCCGAGTGAATCCGCCCGAGTCACCTCGGAACAAATAACTCAACCAATCCTTAGGGATGAAAAGCACTCGGTAAGCTCATGCTTATCGAGTGGATCTGCCCGAGTCATCTCGGAACAAATATTTCAATCATCCCTCATGGGTAAGAAATCAATTCGCTCGGTAAGCTCATGCTTATCCGAGCTGATCTTCCCGAGTCATCCGGAAATTTGCCCGAGTCATCTCGAAACAAATAATTCTCATATAAATGCTTAGCACAAGCTAAAGCAATCATAAAAATCACATCACTTGGCAAGCTCATGCTTATCCGAGTAGTTCGCCCGAGTCGTCTCGGAACAAATAATTTATTTAGCCCTCATGGGTAAGAAATCAATTCACTCGACAAGCTCATGCTCATCCGAGTTAACTTGCCCGAGTCATCTCAGAACAAGTAATTCTATCGACCCTCATGGGTAAGAAAATCAATTCACTCGGCAAACTCATGCTTATCCGAGTTGATTTGTCCGAGTCATCTCGGGACAAATAATTTAATCAACCCTCATGGGTAAAAACACTCGGCAAGCTCATGCTCGTCCGAGTTAACTTGTCCGAGTCATCTCGGGACAAATAATTTAGTCAACCCTCATGGGTAAACAAATTTTCAGTCATCGAAAAATACGACCAAAATATTAAATAGCTCCTGCCATAATATTGGTCTTAATCTAAAAAAGATCTTCACCAAGGTGGAAAAATAGCATTGATATAATCATTTAATCAAATGCTTAGAAACCAAACAGTCCCTGTCATCAGGACAGCCATGAAAAGCTTAACTGTTTGTCACCTTTCAAATTGCATCGTGCCAACTTCTCATGAAGTTTTGCAAACCGCGGTATGAAAGGATTTTAAAGGTATTGGGCTATGTGACACGTGCATATTGCCAAGGCAAATCTGCTTAAGTACATCCACTTAAGTCCCCAAGGACACGTGTCAAGCCACACCTTAGCTGGGCCGCAAGTCTCTCATGGGCTCGGCCCAATCACGAGACGACTTAGCAAAACCCTCAAGTCTTTTTACGAAGCTTCGAGGTCGTCCCCGCCACTTCAACTAATCATCTTGGTCTCTTTATGCCTCCGATGTGAACTTATAGGTATCTAGCTTATTTATGTTGATGCCTTGACCCGAGTCTTCATAGAAAATTTCTTAAGTAATTTTCGTCCGACTGTCACCAAGCCTAAAAGGCAATTTAAGCATAGTATCGTCGAAGATGTTCAATATTCCAGGAGTTCTTCACCATAGATCCATCTTCGCGTTTTAGTCAAAATGCTCCTGGCCGAGTTACCTCAGCGATTATGTATGGTCCTTCCCATAGTGGAGATAATTTGTGATGGTCCTTGATGGTCCTGGATCTTGCGTAGAACCAAATCATCGACAATGAAAGCTCGCGCTGAACATTGCGACAGTGGTATCTTCTAAGTCCTTGAAGATATCTTGCCGACTGGATCAAGGAAGATTTTCTTTGTTTTGGCGTCGCCTTGTCCTGACTTGGCTATCCTCCTTGTAGAAATTTTACCCTCTTCAGATGTTGATGTAGCCAGTCGGATTTCTTCCTGGCCACGTGATCTCTCACAAGATTGGGCCATATCACGGCTTTCTTCATCGCGGTGAAGGCTTGTTTGACGTCGCTGCGCAGGTGATGACGCCGTTAGGACCAGGCGTCTTCACGCAGAGGTAAGTGTAGTGCGGTATCGCCATGAATTTGGTGAGTGCAAGCCTTCCGATGATCGCGTGGTAGGCCGTCTTTGAAGTCGACCACCCCGAAGGTGATATTCTCCGTTCGGAAATTCTCGCGAACTTCGAAGGTGACTGGAAAGGCGATGTGCCCGAGTGGTGTGGGCGACAGCCCCGGGATCACTCCGTGGAAGGGGGCTGAGCTTGCCTTCAACTCAGTTCTCAGGATTTGTATCTCATCCAGGGTCTTGATGAACAGGAGATTGAGGACGCTGCCCCCGTCGATGAGGACGCGCTTCAGCTTGATGTTCTGAACCACCAGGTCAAGTACCAAGGGATACTGCCCTGGGTGAACCACTCGGTCAAGATGATCCGAGCGATTAAACGTGATGGCCACCTCCAACCATCGTAGATGTTGTGGAACTTCGGGTTGTGCCGCGTCGACCTCACGGTCCATTAGCTTTTGCTTCCTCTTGGACTCATAAGCTGCGGCCCCGAAGATGTGATTCAGCTCACCCACGTGGTTTTGAAAAAGCTCCGAATTTCCGTCGGGTTGTTCTTCTTGGTTCCCGATGGACCGGTTTCATTAGTCGGCTTCTTGTTTAACCGTGCCGCATATTGCTCTGTGAATTGCTTGTAGATGATGCGTGCACTGAGCGTTCATGATCGTTCATGATCGCGTCGTAAGCCGCAACTCGGCGACGGTGTTGAGAATCGACGTTGTGGCAACCAGGTCTTCGTGCGGCGCTTGCGATCTTTCTGGGCCGATTGCGCTGCCGTTATCCTTCCTCGGATGCCGGCTTCCTTCCGAGTGCTTGTCATCCCTTTATCAGGCCGGTCTTGGCGTGCCGCCTTGATTGCATCGTTGGACTTGGCGTAGGAGTTTGCCGTCTCGAATATTTGCTTCACCGTCTTCGGTGGCTTGCGCCCAAACTTTCCAATTAACAGCTCATCACGGACTCCCTTCGGAAGGCGGCGATGATGATGTCATCGGTGATGTTGGGGATCTTGTTGCGCTTTTCGGAGAAGCGCGGATGTAATCTTTCGAGGCTCGTCCGGCTTCGGATGACGTTATATAAATCGAAGTGAGTGCGGGCCTCTCGAAAGTGCCCTGGAAGTTGGCGATGAAGTGGTCCCTCAGCTCGCTCCACGAGCCGATTGAGCCTCTTGGTAGGCTCGTGAGCCAATTTCTGGCTGAGTTTGCGAGGGCCACGGGCGAGTAATTGGCCATGGCTTTATTGTCGCCACTGCGGCTCGGATGGCAAGGGTGTATACGGTTAACCAAGATTCAAGGTCGGTTTTGCCATCGTACCTTTCAATCCCTGTAGGCTTAAAGCCACTCGGCCAATGCACTCGGCGGAGCTCCCGAGTGAAGGCCGGTACTCCGTCGTCGCCGCTGTCGGGTGATCCCCTCCGATCTTCCCGATTGCGTCGGTCGCGCTCTTGGTAGCGGCGATCGAGGACTCCCCGCAGATCACTCGGCGGGGTCTTCGGTTGGCTGGTTGGGTAGCTGGAACTGCTGCGGCGGACTCGGTGATGGACAGGTGGACGTCCGTGTCATTTGTCGCGGGAGTCGGCCGTCTGTTCTTGGTACTTCAGCGTGGACTCGCGAGGTGGGCCTCTTGGCCTGGTCGTCGACCGAGCCGGCTCGGGCCTCCTATAGTCTCCGACTTTAGAGGTGGAAGCCGGCTCTTGTCCGGCGTTTCGGCCACGGTTCGTCGGCCTTCGTGCCGAAGTGGTGGGATGGCCGTTAGCCGTGACAGCGACGATGGTTTTGATCTTGTCAAGTATTGGAGTCACGTTGGCCGGAGCCGTCTCTATGACGGTGTCCAAGAGCGTGAGTGCGGCGGCGCGTTCGCGTGGCGTCCGGAAGATGTTGGTGTTGCGGACCCGTGTTTGGAGTATGGCCTCTGGGCGGATCGTCCGCTGCACGTAGATCCTGCTTTCTTTTGTCAGCCTCGTCCTTGCGCTGTTTCTCCTCCTCGGCTGTCTTGCGCTCGAGCTCCACCCTGGCTCGCTCTTCTTCGGCAAGCCTTCTGGCCATGGCTGAGTCGGACTCGTCCGGCTCGGCCATGAGGACGTCAAAGCACTTTGGCTCACAGTCCATGCGGCAATAGGAGTTGTCGGCTTCGTCAGAAGGGATCCCGTAGAGGTTGTCGAAGCCGGCGGAGCTGAGGTATCCATTGAGCTCCGATGATGAGCAGGAGCCGAGTGATGGGAGGATGACAGCGACCTCCCCGGTCTGGGTAACCCGGATCTGGATCGTTCCAGTCCGAGTCAGAGCTTGGGGGAGTAGGCTCCTCCGAGTGGATCGCCGCCGACTCGGGGGAGAGAGGCTTGCTGACAATCTCGGCGACGTTTGGTAACCCAAATGGCAGTGAGAGGTCTTCATCTGAGTAGATCGCTTCCGTCGGGGAGGCGAGAAGATTGGCGCAGATTTCGGCAGTATTCGGTAATCCGAATGGTGCCGAGTGAAGTCCGTCGTCGGAGAAGGTAGATTGCATCTTGGTCTTCAAGATGTTGTCGAAGATCTCGGCGCTGTTGGGGAGCCCGAACGGCGCCGAGTGGGTCTTTCCTTCCGACTGGTTTGAGTCCGAGTCGAAGGAGGAGTCGTTGAAGAAGTTGGCGGCGAAGTCGCCGAATCTTGAGGGGGATCCCATCACGCTTGTCGGCGAGATTGTTGAAGAAGTCTCGACGCGCGGCCCCTACCTGGCGCGCCAACTGTCGAAACTCGGTTTCGGCAATATGAAATTGGGGGTGCAGTCGAGATCGCCAAGCACAATGGGTTAGGAGGAAAAGAAGATTTAGACAGGTTCAGGCCCTCTCGTGAGGTAATACCCTACTCCTGTTTTGGGGATTCGATCCGCCGAGTGTCTTTATTGATCTCATGATCTTGTGTATCTAAAGCTGAAAGGTCATCTAACTTCTCATGAAGCATATGATCTAAAACGATATCCCTCAAGGGACGCCCCTTACCCCCCTTATATAGTCTTGGGAGGAGGGCTTACAGATCGGAAACCCTATCTTATTCTAAGTCGGTTTCCTCAATCTTACCAAACTATGACTATGAGCCGTTGCCTTATCTAATCGACAACGTAATACCCAAGTCGTAGTTGGTTTACAGATATGGCAGGCGCAATCTATCCCTACCTCCAGTCGGATAAGCTTGCCATGTAGATACCCGATTGCCATAATCTCCACACTATGCTTCTTCCCAACCAATGGGTTGTGCAGGCAGTTATTTGTTTGCACTTTGCAACGAAGCGAAAGACTGGAGCTGAAGAAATTCTAACGTGTGCCACTTATTTTGCCCTTTCAAACTTTTTGGTAACTTCAATAGTACTATCTACATGTATGGTTTGGTACCAATTGTTGCTCATTCACTATCGATATTTGAGTTAAATACCCAGGAGTAACCTCTACCAAATTTGGTAGCATCAAAACTAGTCTAGGTTTTGACAGTACCAACATTTTCATAGGTTATAAAATAAAAAGTACTTCAAAGTGTGTAATTTTGGATACTAAATTTTTTTAGAGAAAGATGAGGGAGGTGGACCAGCAAGTGAAGAGAGGTCGTGGGCACGCGCGCGAGAGAGTGAGGGGAGTGGGTCATATTCAACCCACTTGAGATAAGGGAGTTCCTTTTAGAAGCTATTTGGTTGGGCTGATTTTGGCACGTATCTGATATCAGCGTTAATCGAACCCATTACATCTGTTTGTTTCAGTTGGACCGTTATGGAATAGTCCGTAATCAAATCACGGCCTAATACAATCCAGATTCTACCCCTGGATGGGCGTAAACGGATTGCGTTACGGACTCCCACCGCCGCACATGACCTAGCCGATGCCGCACTCCCCGCCTCACCCCGCGTGTGACCTAGCCGGCGCCGCACTCCAGCGCCTCACCCGCGCGCCGTCGCTGCACTCCCGCCTTACCCCGCATGCCGCCGCCGCCGCATCCTCGCCCCACGCACGTTGCCGGCGCTGCATCCTCACCCCACGCGCGTCGCCGGCGTCGCATCCTCGCCCGCGGCGTCGCGGTGCTGCATCCTCGCCCGGAGCTTGGCCAAGACAGCACGTCGATGCTCCCCCACCTCCAGTCCCCCCTCCCCAGAGTTCCACCTCCACTGGAAGAAGAAGAACTCCCCAGAAGAAGAACTCCCCGGAGTTCCACCTCCTCCGCAGCAGGTATACGTTTTGCATTCCTAGCTTTTGGGATTGTTCGCGGGTGGATGATGATGCTTCTCCTCTCTTTTGGGATTATATACTGTTCTTTGCTAATCCTGGATGAGCTTTTGCTTGGTTCTTCGCGCATTGTCGTCTAGTGAGCTTTTGGGGTTAACTCTGCCACCATTTCAGGTCTTGAAGAAGGGTGAGGCCGCGGAGGAGAGTTAGCTTTCTGCCCCCTAACCCACTCTACGGCGACCAGCGGTGCCCACGCCCTTCTCCGGCGACCCCCACCGCCGACGCCGGCGGCGGTGACGGGAGTCAGGTCGGGTGTGGTATGGGAACCTCACCTTCAGCAGCACAACTCTCCCCTTCCTGCTTGTCGGCTTCACTGGAATCAATGACCCCTACAAGTTCTTGCTAGGTACTCCATTGCTTTCTGAATAATTAGTTTCAGTAATCACCAGCAGATTAAAACCACATCACACAATATAATTATTGGTTTCAATTAATCACATCACATCACAGGAGTATTGGAGTAGAAATGAATGCTCTTGTGGTGATTGTTTGTTGTGTTGTTTTTATCTGAACTGCAAATCTCAAGCATGCATTGCACTGAAAAGAAAAATCTGAAACTAGAGGCTAGGCTTCTGCATTAGCTCTCATCTTCTAAAATGCAGTATTGTAACTTGTGTTGTTTCTAGTAGTTACTGATCGGTTGCTGTCGCTGCCATATGCTGATATGTCCATATGTCTGTGCTTGACCCTCTCCTTGTCATATAACAATTAGATAGATAGCGTGATATCTGAGCCATGGTTACACACAAAAAACAAAAAAGATGTATGTTGTTCCTACCTAGAATCCTAGGTAGTAATCCTTATCCTCATTTTCTTGGCTTTGGAGTTAGAAAACAACTTTGTGAGGTTATCTTTTCAGTTGGATATAGGGGTGGCACCCACCGGGTTCGGGTGCAGGTACAAAGAAAACCCACCCATGACTAAACCCATCAACCCAAACAAAACCCACTCACGAAAAACCCATGGTGCAAATTTAAACCCAAACCCAAACCCATGGGTATCAATCGGGTTTCGGGTATTCACGTGTATTCTAGCCTAAATTCATAAAACTCATATCAGATTTATATAAAGAATATAATTGCTATTACAAAAACAATAATCTTTTGCTTGTCAGTATACACTTCAGTTGGACAGCCTAACTGTAGTCGCAGCCGTTGCAAATCAGCATACATGAGCAAATCTTGCAATGTATAATCAGCAAATCAGCTTTTCAGCATTGTATAATTAGCTTTTCAGCTTTTCAGCAATGGGAGCCGCAGCAATCAGCAACAAATCAGCAATGGCTCGGCAGATAAAGCGGCCACACGTACATGCACATGTATAATCAGCAATGATTGCAATATATTTTGCTTGAGATGGTCATAAATTCACGAGTCATTACAATAGATAACTCCAGTTCATGTCTAGCAAATAAAATAGAGAGTAGTCACTACATTTTAAAGCTAAAGATCATAGAACACCAAACTTCAATCGATGATGTCTGCGTCAAGTTCATCCTAACAACAAAAAACCATTAGAGATGTAAAGTAGTCATTTAAATTTAGTAATAATCGGAGATATACAAGAGCAAGTAATTAGTACATACCGGTGCTTCCTCTTCATCATCAAGACAATTCATCAATGCATTCGTAATCGGAGACTCAGGACCTAAATGTAAGACATTTACAAGTTAGTGTTATGAGATTATATATTAAAGAAAGCAACATGTTGTAAATTACACAAGAACTAGAATATGTACCTAGCATGTCGGCACGAGACCAAGCTTGCATACACATTAATGCCTCCACCATTTTTGGAGCAAGTTTACTACGGCTTGGGCTTATAATTCTTCCACTTGTGCTAAAGACTGACTCTGATGCAACTGTCTTAATAGGAATAGCCATGACATCTCGAGCAATCTTTTGCAAAGTCTGATACTTCACCCCAGCGTAGTGCCACCAATTGATAATATCTAGCTCCATTGTTCTAGGTAGCAAAGGCTCATCTAAGTACAAGTCCAATTCCGTGCGTGGGTGAGTAGTTGACACTACTGGTTGGGAAGACAAATACTGATCAAATATATCATCAGCTACATTGCTAATTTTGGCATTACTAGCAGTAGAACTAGAAGCACCTACACTATCAGTTGTGGCAACAACCTCCATGTTACCTTGGTATTCCAACACCAATTCATATAACAAATCTCTAACTTTCTTCACCTCACTAGCCATTGCTATAGGCCCATAAATCTGGCTGAACATAGCATACAAGAACTGCAGTTTATACCGAGGATCCAAAACAGTAGCAACTGCCATAAGACCATGAGTGTCTGCCCAATACTTGTGAAACTTCTCTTTCATAAATTTTGACATCTCTTCTACTATAGGAATACCACTAGCTTCCCATTTCTCAATAGCCAAGTAAATACTACAAACTTTTGGAAAGAAAATGTTTGTTGTGACATATTTGGTGCCTGACAATAGTTCTGTTATAACATAAAACAACCTCAACCTCTCACAAAGTTGCTCAGCAAAACTCCAATCATCAACTGTTGGACGAAAAGGAGCACACAATCTTTCACAGTTTGCAAGATGATCAAACACAGGTATGTAATTTAGTGCAGTACTAAGCATGAGATAGGTGGAATTCCATCTAGTTTTAACATCAAGAGCTATCTTTTTATCATAGCTAATGTTCTCAAGTGCAACAGCCTTTTCAAACCGCTCATGTCTTTTTGGTATGGCTGTCCAAAACTGAACACTATCACGGACTCTTTCAATGCCCTTTTCCATCACAGACAATCCATCTTTCACAATAAGATTAATTATATGTGCAGCACACCGCATATGCATTAGTTTACCATGAAGCATGAGAGAGGAAAGGGGCATCTTATCTTGCATTTTCTCCATAATACTATCGTTGGTGGTGCAATTGTCAAGAGTCACAGTTGAAACCTTCCTCTCAATCCTCCAATCCGAGAGTACATCATGAAGGACTTCACTTATAGCTTCAGCTGTATGTGGATGTGGTACATATATGAACCTACAATAGCCAAATAAAATGTCATACACTTATGGCAAATAACAAGCACAACAATTAAAAGAAATGGCTTCCCTTATTACCTTAAAAGAAAACTTTTCAGCTCCCAATTATCATCAATAAAATGAACTGTCACTGCCATATAACCTTTCTTTTGGTGATTGGCTGTCCACATATCAGTAGTTACAGCAATGCGAGACTTAATTTTCTGAAAGTATTTGACCATAGAGATCTTCTGCACTTCATACATATTCAATATGTCCTTCCTAATAGTGTTTCTTGACACTACTTTAAACAAAGGTTGCATTGCAGCACAAAATTTTCGAAACCCAGCATGGTCAACAATAGATAGTGGGTACTCATGAACACAAATCATCAAAGCAAGCTCTTTCCTACAAAGTTCTTGATCAAAGACATACTTATCTACGGTGACAGAACCATCAGATTTTGATGACAATCGCAAAGTTGACTGTTTTAGCCCTTTCCTCGCTTGCTTAGAATCACAAGTGATTAGGTGGTTACGCAAGTGACTTGTGCCATTCTTTGTTTCCGCTGACAACAATTTATGACACCAATTACATTCAGCTTTGGCTTTACCTCCAACCCTTTTTTTCTGTGAAATCTACCCACACTTTAGATTTCCTCTTCTTACTCACAAGTGTTACATTATCTTCTACATCTACCACATCAACCCCAGTACCTTGTGTCTGTGTTTCTGGAGCTGCCACTTGATGAGGATGAATGTGCTCTTGAGTGAGCAACACCACTTGAGATCGAGTGTGGTTTCTAGAACAACCATCAGCACCACCGGAGGACGGAGTAGACATGCTAAAAAAAGTTTATAACACTGTCAAAAACTGAGTTTATTTGTCCTACTAACCATATGGATAAGTGGAATATTACCTTGTAAGTGGATCTGGAGGTTGCAGCTACCGGGAGGGAAGGGAGGTTGCCGGCACGGTAGAAGGCCGAGGGGTGGCGGCTGACACGAGAGGGAGACCGAGGGGGCGCCGGCCGACACGGGATGGAGGGCGCCGACAGGGAGGGAGGCCAAGGGGGCGTCGGCCGGCCTACCAGCACGGGAGGGAGAGGGGGCGCCACGCCGGCGTGGGAGGGAGGCCAAGGGGGCGCCGGCCGGCCTACCAGCACGGGAGGGAGAGGGGGCGCCGCGCCGGCGTGGGAGGGAGGCCGAATCGTCGCAGGCGCGAGAGGGACCGAGGGCGAGTGACCTCGCCCGCTGCCGGCTGTGCAGAAGCTAGGGATGGACTCCACCTGGCCGGTCGCAGGGAAGTCAAGGCGGCGCGCGCCGGCGTGGGAGGGAGGCCGAGGGCTGCAGCGCGAGAGGGACCGAGGGCGAGCGACCTCGCCCGCCACAGGCTGTGCAGAAGCGAAAGATTTGGAATTTGGGGGTGGTCTGGGGCGCCGGCGCCTAGGGTAACCCTAGGGTTTTTTGGGTGGGGTCGGGCGGGTTCGGGTATACCCGCGGGTTCGGGTAAACCCGTGGGTTCGGGTAAACCCGCGGGTAAAAAACAGAACCCGTATCCATACCCACAAAAATCGGGTTCGGGTTCGGGCATACCCTCGGGTGGATTTTACTATCCATACCCATGCCCGTCGGGTACGAAACCCGCGGGTATCCATACCCGTGGGTAGGATTGCCATCCCTAGTTGGATAGAAGAATAGTTCTAGTGCAATGCACTTGACTTAGTAATTAGGACAGTAATGTGTATAGTTGTCATAAATCCGAGACGCAAGCGGTGCATTGCACAGATGTTCAGAAAGAGAGGAGAAGCTGAATATCGCTTTGTTATGACTTGATTCATGATCCAAGTATGTGTAGGATGGTGTGGTCCTATTGGCTGGTTTGCTAAAGAACCAAAATGACAGGGAAGGCTGATGCGATTCCTGCACTTTGAGAGATGCATGTATCCTTCCCTTCCCTGTTACTGCTACTCTCTTTTTTTTTCTTGATGGACTGATTGTTCAGTGCCACCCAAGATCAGAGTTCCACTGCACCCAAGATGCTGACCTGTAAGACGGAAGCTAGGACTAGCCCACCTCACGACGCGTTTACCTATTTGGACCTGATTTAACCTGTTATACCAAACTGAATGTAGTATCATGTGGAAGATATCATATTTGATGGGATTTGGATGCCATAGAAAGTGCTTCTGCACCCGTTTAACATTCGACTGCATAGCCATGTATTGATCCTCATGAATTTCCAATAAGATCTGCTTCAGCTTGGGTACATCCTTTTCCGGTATGACCACAGAGAACGTGCTCCAATTGAGTGCATCATCTATGCTCCACAGAACATTGCTCTGGTTCTGAAAGATTGGATTTTGACATTGCTCTGAACCTGAAAGATTAGATTTTTCATGCTTTTCATCTTGATCCTTGAGTACCTAGTTACTTGAAAAGCTACTATACTAGCACAATGACAGAGTTCAGATCTCGACCATGCATTAATCTACATATATCAGGTATTAGAGAAGGATGATACGATGCTTCTCATTATTCTTAAGATAACGGTTACAAAATTCCTAGGAGCCTAGCCTAGGAATTTTTTTTAGAGCAAGGGCCATACCCCCATAGCTGTTATACTTATGTTTAATAATGTGTGCTATGACCATATTTGTAGGATCATATTTGTACTTATGTTTAATAATGTGTGCTATGACCATATTTGTAGGATCATATTTGTACTCCTGTTTGTTTGAATGGTAGCATGATGTATTAATAATGTGTACTAGCAGGATATATTCTGGATATAAGTTTAATATTTTTGTAGACTTATGGCTCGTCTTCCCTTAAGTACTAGAACACGAAGAAAAAATTTAGGGCTTAGAAATATGGTGATTGTTGTTATACTTATGTATTATTATGTTGTTGTACTGTTCTTAATTTCATATAAGAGAAAATGTTGGAAAATAGAGAGAAGGATCAGAATTAGAGAACTTAGGAGTGAGGGACTATTCCAGCTTATTCATGAGAGTGATATTGCTTGTATAAGCGAGCTCTGAATGGACATAAGGACATTTCACATTTTATGTGACATGCTTAGAGACGTCAGAGGTATGAAGGATACAAGAAATATGTCGTTGGAGAAATCAATAGCTTCATTCTTATATATACTAGTGGATGATGATGTTTCTCCTCTCTTTTGGGATTATATATTGTTCTTTGCTAATCTTGGATGTGCTTTTGTTATCAGACAAGGCAAAGAAAAATTGATGTACTGATGTGCTGGCTGTCAGGCATGATCTACAAGATGTTCACTGCCATTTCTTGATGTGAATGGTTATTCTTAATGTTTTACTGTTACTTCAGTAAACCGATCTTGGAATTGGGGATTGTATGTCCTAAAGACTATTGTATGTCCTAAAGCAGTTGTCCTAAACACTGAGGCTATCTAAAGCAGTTGTCCTAAACACTCAGGCTATCTTATGTCCTAGATGTTTTACTGTTACTTTACTAAACCAGTCTTAGAATTGGGGATTGTAGGTTCTAAAGACTGATGTATGTTTTACTATTGTATGTCCTAAAGCAATTGTCCTACAACTGAGGCTATCCTATGTCCTAAAGAGCAATGCGGTTCGCTGTTTTACTGTCCTAAAGAATTGGGGATTGGAGGCTATCCTATTTACGTTACAACACATAACAGTAAACCAAACAGTGTGAATGATTACGTTATCGTTACAACAGCAAACCAAACAAAGCATGTAATTTGATACAATGGTATCAATTGCCATGAAAATCATTTCCATTAACGTTTACGTTTGCATTCTCCAACCAAACACCACCTTAATTTTTCTTTTGTAAAAAACTTTGATAAAGGTTTTAAAGAAAGAATTTAATTGTTTTGGTAGACATATCAGTGTCCTATGTATATAATATCCTATACATGAGTACTTAGCTCAACGGGACCACCATAGACCAAATCTTATATGAAAACAAACATCATTCATATGGATAAAATTTGAAGTTGATAGGGAAGAAGTCTTAGAGAAGGAAAGAAATACATAGTCCTATCTGAGTCCGACCAAGACTACTCGGATCATGTTTATATTTGTCTTCATAGTTCTACTTGAAAAAGAAGACACCAAAGGATATAAATACAAGGCCTTGTAAGGAAAGAAGAAGCGATATAAGGCCTCGTAAGGAAAGAAGTGATATAAGCCATAGAAGCCAGCAAGCTAAGAGCCTAAGAGAGAGATGGATTTTGTTATCGGGGTATAACCCGTTGACATGTTTTTAATTTTTGAACTAAAGTAAAAGGTTCTAAGAATAGAAATTAATAAAATTGAAATGCAGGGTTTTAATTAAAGCAATAAATTTCTTGTGTTTTAAAATTTGAAATAACTTTTTTAAAATAATTGGATACATGGGAAAAATATGAAGAAATACCCCTAGCCCAATTTGAGTTTATCTTCAAGGCTTTTAATTTTCGGATGATGTCAGCTTTTATCAATTATACAAATGTATTATAAAAGTGATTATTATATTTTAAGTAATTTTACTGCGTGCCATGTGGTGGCTCAAACTTTTTCTTAACAATTACCATGCCATTTTTCTGATAACAATGTACCTATTGATTGATCCTATTCAGTGTGCATGTATTGTTGAATTTTATTGTGCATCTATTATTGGATTTGGGCATTTGTCAAGTCCAAGATCATGTCTTAAAATATCTTTTGAACTAAAGGGTTAAGATGCGAGCGTCGAAAACCCCCTCCTAAACTCTATCAAATGATGTGCATTTTGAATCTGACTTCGAAACAAAACAAGAGTGAAAATGCCACCTACTTAAATGTTCTTCCAAATTTCCTGATTTATGATCAACATCAGGTGTTTGTTCTTTTTTTTTGCATTTTAATAATACTATTTGCAAAAAATGAAAAAGAAAATGAAGGAGATGTTTTGGCTAGGAAACAAAAGCGATCATATTGGAACAATCACTATAGAGGCGTATAGAGGCGGCTAGAGGGACTCGTGGCTTATAGTAGAGTTGCTGAATTGGTGAGGCTTGTGCCGTTTTTGCGTGCGTGGGTCACGCAGTCTTTCGGCCATGGCTCCATGTCGCAAAGCTGCACGAAGCGTGCGTGCTTCCCTAGTGTCCTCACTTGTCAGCTCATCTTCTAGTCTTTCCTCTTTCGATGATCATCATCAATTCATCACCAACGCCCAGTCTCATCCTAAGGCCTTCTTCAATGATCATCTATAAGAATCTATAAGCTAACTTATATAATTTTTAATAGAAAAAAGATAAAAACTGAGATAGTCTCTTGCACACACTATAAGACTATGTGAGGATGATATATAGGGTCATTTATCTTATAAGCATCGTGTCTTCAATAGTTAGGCAATTAGAGAAGTTGTCTTTTAGTATTAAAGATAGCAGCTACCTATAACCATTGGAGAAGTCCTAACAACATCAAGGGGCCACGTGTGTATAGTTTGTATATAGAAAAATAAATATCCTAATGGTGTGAGCAGCTACAGCAGCTGACAAATGGAGCCCACACAGCCGTTGGTCCCACCCGTCATTGGGGTACTCACGTCGTGCCGGGACCACCGCCCCGCCCACCTACCCGCGCCCCACGCACCTGGCGGGCCTTTATCTATCCATCCATCATCCATCGCGTCAGTCTCCCAGTCTCCCTCCCGTCTCTCTCGCTGGCTCGCGGTTGCTGAGCTTACTCTCTCGAGATTTCTCCTCCTCCTCCTCCTCTTGGGATCATGGCGATGTGGAGGGCGGCGGCGGGCCAGCTGCTCGGCCGCGCGCTTGGCTCCAGGGCTGCGCACGTACGTACCTCCCCAACCGGATCGACCTCCCCGGCCGTCCCTCCTCTCTCTTCTCCCAGGGGCTCTTCTTATTTTTCTTCTTTTGTTTGCTGCGAGTTTTTCGTCCAGTTTGGAGTCTCAGGGGTGAATTTTGGTTTTTAAATTGTACTTTTGCGAGATCAAGAACATCCGATTGCAGATTGGTGGTTCGTGCGCGCAAAAGCACGTGTTCCTCCCTAATTTCGTGATTCCCAGTATGCCTTTTCCCCTCCCGGAATTTCTTTTTTTCTCCAAAAATTGTTTCCCCTTCTTTTATGGGGATGGTGATGAACAATTGCAATCGGTTTTCCTGATCTCTGCTGTGAATTTCGGTTGCTGAACAAATCCAGTTGCTGCAACTCTGAAGAATGGCACCTTTTGGTTTTCTCTCTGAATCGCAGACATCAGCAGGCAGCAAGAAGATCGTGGGCGTGTTCTACAAGGCCGGCGAGTACGCCGACAAGAATCCCAACTTCGTCGGCTGCGTCGAGGGCGCTCTCGGCATTCGCGAATGGCTCGAGTCCAAGGGCATCACTACATTGTCACCGACGACAAGGAGGGGCTAAACAGCGGTAAGCAGTATCAGCAAGAGATATTCATACTTTCAGAGCTTTCTCTCAAGTTTCTACCAACATTTTTTCTAGTTGTGCATGGTGACGATTTGAGAGGAACCGCTAAACATGATGAATTGGGTAGCTAGCATCTCTCAGCTTGTAGTGTTGGCCTTGTACGGGCTGAATAGAGGTGACTACAGTTGCCATAGGTGGACATGAGCGTTTACTTGCGTAGTTTATATCGCCGATGATTATTTTATCTTTTGATCAGGAGAATTAAGGATGATATTCATCTGGTTGATAGAAAGGCGGAAGGAGGTTCTTGATATATGATATATGTGGCTGGGTATTCATGCTTTCACGGATGGAGTGGTTGGCAGCCAAGTGGTTTCCTCTAGCACACGGCTGAAATTAACTCTATTCATGCTGGCATGCTGTTCAGTTAATTCAAATTCTTGTGTGTGCCTATTTTGCATACATGTTTCAAATTTCAACCTTTTTTCTTTTGCATCTCTCTTATCAGTTTGTTGAAAAAAATGTAGCAACTATTCCTGTGCTTTAGTTCTTATTAAGTGGATTACAACTATTTAGATAGCAACGTAGCTCTGAACCTATTCTTTTAACTCCTCTTGTGCATATAACTGATGCTTCTCTTGTTCTCAGAGCTGGAGAAGCACATTGAGGATATGCATGTCTTGATCACCACCCCTTTCCACCCAGCATATGTTAGCGCAGAAAGGATCAAGAAGGCAAAGAACCTCGAGCTGCTTCTCACAGCTGGCATTGGGTCAGATCATATTGATCTGCCAGCAGCTGCTGCAGCAGGTTTAACTGTGGCGGAGGTTACCGGAAGTAACACTGTGTCAGTGGCAGAAGATGAGCTCATGCGCATTTTGATTCTGCTCAGGAACTTCTTGCCTGGGTATCAGCAGGTTGTTCAAGGTGAATGGAATGTTGCTGGCATTGCCTATAGGGCTTATGATCTTGAAGGAAAAACTGTGGGGACTGTTGGGGCTGGTCGTATTGGCAGGCTCTTACTTCAGCGTCTTAAGCCCTTCAACTGCAACCTGCTGTACCATGACAGACTTAAGATTAACCCAGAACTTGAGAAAGAAATTGGGGCCAAATACGAAGAGGATCTCGATGCTATGCTTCCGAAGTGTGATGTTATTGTGATCAATACACCTCTTACAGAGAAAACAAGGTTCCTGTTCATCGTATTCTTGTTTGTTGCAAAATCCTATACATAGTACATCTTATCTGAATTTCGTATACTTCTTTCTTCAGAGGTATGTTCAACAAAGAAAGAATTACAAAGATGAAAAAAGGTGTAGTTATTGTGAATAATGCTCGAGGAGCAATCATGGATACCCAGGCGGTCGCAGACGCTTGCTCTAGTGGTCATGTTGCAGGTTCCATCATCCTTTCATTTCCTTTAGCCTTTACTGCATACTAGCATCCCATAAGATTTGGTCTAAATCTTGCTTTTGGATCCATGAAGTATGTCATTTTCCTGGAGCCTGTCATGCTTCACATTTAATAGGTGTAATATGAGGAAACTTAATCTCAGGACAACTAACCCAGTAAGACAGTAAACAATTATTGAAATATGATAATTTGTTGTTCACAATTACTGAAGAATTTTTGTCATGGAAAAAAGAGTGCTCCGCACCTATGTAAATCAGCTCTCTTACCATGATATTATTCAATCAAGAACTAACTACAAAATGTGCTTTCCATAGAGAGAACTAATATTGGTGTCCTATAGAAAAGAATAGAAGAAAGATGCAGTATTGATATTTATATGTTGACTAGTATTTCGTTTAACATAAAAACTTCATATTTCTTTCTCAGGATATGGTGGTGATGTCTGGTTTCCCCAACCAGCACCAAAGGATCACCCATGGCGGTACATGCCTAATCATGCTATGACCCCTCACATCTCTGGGACAACAATTGATGCACAGGTCAGCTTATATGTTTTCTACTTTAACTTAGGGCATAAGAGCATAAAATCCTAGCATCTGATTCTGGGGTACCCCATCGATTCTTTAACAAAAACTGTAGTGCATTGTGCCAGCTATTGAGACGAGTTACTTTAGTTACCCATATAGCAGCACATGTTTTCCATGACATGTAGATAAATAAGGCATATCTATTTACGTAGAAAGCAAGGTACATAAGATACCAAGGGACACTTTACTTTACTGATTCAATAATAAGGACCAAAATCATATAAGTTGTTTTTACTACAAGCTAGATTAGATATACACAAGTGCTTTTTGTCAGCCATAGGATTGAGATTTGGGGGTCAATTTCTTGCTACACTGATAGCAACTTCTGCTGCAATCATGTATTGTCTAGCATAGATTTTGTGCAGACATTTGGTTTGCTGTTAATCTGTTTTCTATCCCTGTTACTGACTAATGTTGATGGCAAATGAACAATTCCTGCAGCTGAGATACGCGGCGGGAGTGAAGGACATGCTGGACAGGTACTTCAAAGGGGAAGACTTCCCGGCGCAGAATTACATCGTCAAGGAAGGCCAGCTCGCGAGCCAGTACCAGTAACTAATAACCCCCTTGTGTGTTGGATGACCACCATCCTGTGGCCTGTGTAGCTTTCCCACAGTGCGACTTTCTGAAGGGGGAGAGACGGATAGGAAGAACCAAAACACCTCCTGCGGTTGTTGTTGTGTGTGTTCCTGAGATACCATCGGACACCTGAAATAATGGATGCCTGCCATGGCAACCATGGATGCGAAGAATAAAAAGCTTTCGGATTAAACACTTCAGTTCAGTACGTGTATGGTCTTGCATATGCTTTCTGCTCTGTTTTTCTGCTGTGTTGTTTTTGGTACTGTTGCACATTAAAGTCGTACTTGTACCTCCATGCCAAGGCCCAAGGGCACCCGAAAAGGCTAGGATAAGAACGGACGCTGTCGGGCGCCCATGTCAAAGGCAAAAAAATCGGGCGCTCCACCCATCATGCTGCTGCCTGCTAGTACAACGGGTGTTGGGGCTTTGCTTTTTTATTCTCAAAAGCTGATCCGTTCTAAAAAAAATCGTTTTTTCATTCCTACGCGCGTGCAAATTTACTCTAAAATTAATTTCAGTTGTGTTTTGTTCTTATCAAAATATAGCAGCAGTTTTGTTCTTATCAAAATATAGCAGCAGTTTGTACTTTTTATTTCTACAAGACAATTTGTATTCTTTTCGGTGGTTCATTAGCTCTGCACCAACATGAAGAAATGAAAATGGAATAGACTTAATAGCTTATGTGCTTGAGAAATTTTTACATTTAGCACAACCGGTGTCACTTAACGTGCTAAAATTTTATCCGAAAATTTTCAATGTTTGTGGGACCCAGTTAGTTAGCAAATAGAAAAACTTGTAAAGAATTTGTCGGATACAATTTTGATTTCATGTTCTACATATTTTCTATATACTCTTTTTGAGAGTCATATTACGAGATTCTATTGGGGATGCTCTTAAGCCTTTGCGTGGTGTTCTATGCATCCTATGAGTATCCTTCCATTCTTTTCTTCTCTTACATTTTTTAACAAAACTTTAAACTAATTTTTCTTTTAATGATTAATCTGATTACACCATCACTGCTAGAAAACTCTCTTTAGTCTCGATTTATAACCCTTTTTATTATTGAGTTTCAAACCGAGACAACAAAAACAACATTAAAAATATTTATCTTTAACATCAACCGAGACTAGATATTTTTTTTAATTTTGCTCCTACTGCTAGCTTGCTGTTTGTTTACACATGTGTGTATATATATACACATATTTATACATATATACATATATATACACATATATATGCAATATCCATACATATGTATAAATACATAACACACGCATATATATATATATGCAACAACATCAAAATTATTTATTTCAACGACACATATCAAATACAACAAAATGCAACAATAAAATTATCCACAAATTCACAAACAACATCTAAAAAAATGTACAACAAAATCATTCACAAAATCATTCTGCAGCCATGTAGTGGTCTGTGGTCAGCATATATACATATATACATATATATATATATATGTGCGTGTGTTATGTATTTATACATATGTATGGATATTGCATATATATGTGTATATAGATATGTATATATGTACAAATATGTGTGTATATATATATACACACATGTGTAAACAAACAGCAAGCTAGCAGTAGGAGCAAAATTAAAAAAATATCTAGTCTCGGTTGATGTTATAAACATTTTTAATCCTGTTTTTGTTGTCTTGGTTTGAAACTCAATAATAAAAAGGGTTATAAATCGAGACTAAAGAGAGTTTTCTAGCGGTGTAATCAGATTAATCATTAAAAGAAAATTTAGTTTAAAGTTTTGTTAAAAAAATGTAAGAGAAGAAAAGAATGGAAGGATACTCATAGGATGCACAGAACACCACGCAAAGGCTTAAGAGCATCCCAACAGGATCTCGTAAAATGGCTTAAAAAAGAGTATATAGGAAATCTCTAAATATTTACAACATGAAATCAAAATTGTATCCGACAGATTCTCTAGAAGTTTTCCTATTTGCTAACTAACTGGGTCCCATAAACAGACTGAAAATTTTCGGATGAAATTTTAGCACGTTAAGTGACACCCGGTTGTGCTAAATGTAAAAATTTCTCAAGCATACAAGCTATGTCTATTCCATTTTCATTTCTTCATGCTAGTACAGAGCTAATGAACCACAAGAAAAATATAAATTGTCTAGAAATAAAAAGTATGAACTGCTGCTATATTTTGATAAAACAAGACACAGATTTTAGAGTGAATTTGCAAGCGCGTAGGAATGAAAAAACGAATTTTTAGAACGGATCAGCTTTTGAGAATAAAAAAGCAAAGCTCGTGTTGAGGATGCCCATTGTACTAGCAAGCAGCAGCATGATGGGTGGAGCGCCCGATTTTTTTGCCTTTGACATCGGGCGCCCGACAGCGTCCGTTCTTATCCTAGCCTTTTCGGGTGCCCTTGGGCCTTGGCACGGAGGTACAAGTACGACTTTAATGTGCAACAGTACCAAAAACAACACAGCAGAAAAACAGAGCAGAAAGCATATGCAAGACCATACACGTACTGAACTGAAGTGTTTAATCCGAAAGCTTTTTATTCTTCGCAGCCATTGTTGCCATGACAGGCATCCATTATTATAGATTCGACCATGTTATATTGAATGGAGCTATACGGCGTGCCACATAGTAACCCAACTCTTTATATATATCCCTGGATCTTTAGTCCTGGTTGTAGCCATTAACGGGACTAAATATAATTTTTTGGTATTTCAATTTATTTTTAGTCCGGATTATAGCCATCAACCACGACTAAAGATAATTTCCTACTTTTTCCAAATTTTTTGTCCCGGGGAACCGAGATTACAAATTAAATAATCCATTAAATAGGACCAAATTAATTTCATTAAATATAGGTTTAAAACAATAATAAGTAATACATTAAAATTTAATTAAATATAGGTAATTCTAGACATTGCACCTATCTATGTGCTCCTTTAAATATTGTTTTTCTTTTGCCCCTCTCTTTTGTTTTTTGGTTGTTGTCCATTTTTTTTTTGAAAAATTCAACTTTTTCTTTTTTATATATTTTTTCTTGACTTAGGAACACACGAGAGGTAACCACAGAAAATTTGAGCCTAAACAAGTAAAATACGTGGCCGGTGAAAAACCAGAAGACATGCTCAGAATCGACAAAAAGCTTTCAGGCTCAAAAATGCAATCTTCTGAGCAGTTTTTGGGGAAAATAAAATCACCAAACCCGGTGAAATGGGGACGAATGCATCTGAAATTTTTTTCTCATCGATTTTCGATATAAAAAGTCTCAATCGGAGTATGTATGCAAAAGTTATGGCTGTTTTAAAACCGGCTCCGAGTTAGAGGACAAAACGGAAACAATGTGTATAAAAACTTGTTACACGCGTACAAACTAGATGCGACGGCTAGGGTTTGATGGAAACAAAGGAAAAATGCACGAACTGGACTTAACACAATCTAACCAGCAACAAGACCTCGACCAGGACACAAACTCGACACGACAGACTCTTAAACTGAAATATACAAAGGCTATGGCATGAAAGGTTCTATGACAGGAAAAATAAATGTGGCGGAGAGTAACACACCGATCCAGCTTCAGATCGAAAGATCCAACCATGCAATCTTAGCACCACAACTCATCTGGTTATCAACCGAGACATAGACCCAGTTGACCTCACCAAGAAGGCTAATCCTCTTTTCTTCCTGCAAACCTTCGCATTTCTCGTTTTTCACGCGTACGCTTCCCAAACTGATAAAAGGTGAGTATTTTTGAAAAAAATTCTATAGAAAAGTTGCTTTGAAAACATATTAATCATTTTTTTAATTTTTTAGCTAATACTTAATTAATCATACGTTAATATATGCTTCATTTTACTTGCCGAAGAAGAGGGTTCCCAACCCCTCCTCCCAAACACAGCCTAAGTATCATAAGTTTCACTTAGATTTTTCATTGTTTTCCCTCAATAATATGACACTATCTAGCATAAAGTGAAACTTATTTCAATTCTCCTTTTGTAAAGTAAAGGTATATACCGAACCCGATGTAAAGTGAATACAATTTATCGATACGAATGAGTGAAGATCTTTAGTCCCGGTTGGTGTTGTTACCAACCGGGACTACAGATTCTGGCGTCCCGACAAGATTCGACGGGAATCTAACCGGGACTAAAAATGATCTTTAGTTCCGGTTGGTAACATCAACCGGGACAAAAATCCTAGAGAGCCCTTGACTTTTTTTAACCGAGACTAAAACCGTTTTAGTCTCGGTTTCTATTGGAACCAGGACTATTGTGGATTTTGGCAAGTGGAGCAAAGATCATTTCTCTAGTAATATGTTATATTCATTATAATTAAATATTTACAACAAAATCATCTTACTGTTAGTGATATGCGCTAGAGGCAACATGGAGATGTTCGATATCATGGTCAATGTTTATGTATTTATGAATAAAGTGTTATTCAGCTCCATGAAATAGACATCTTGTATTGATCAGTAAGTACGTGACTTATTTATGAGACTCTTTATGTATGAATCTATTTCTAAACGATCCCTGATCATATGTCATATTGTTGGAACAAATATGATTCTAAGATCGGCATGTTTATTGATTGATGATCATGTCTCATAGATCATGGATATGGAGATACCAAATCAATAAACATGGACATATGTGTTAGAGAACACATTGTTGGATAGACCCACCATGAGACACTACGGAATTAATGTGTCATTAGTTGGTCTCGGATAGTGTTGGTACAAAGTCCTTAGACCTGAGATCACCATGGATTCCAACATGTGTAGTAACCTACTTTGGGACTACCAAACGCTATTTAAATGCGGGTAGTTATAAAGGTAGTTTTCGGGTTTGCTATGAAACATGGAGTGGGATGTGAGTGATCAAGATGGAATTTGCCCCTCCTTTGGAGAGATACCTCTGGGCCCTCGAGGTAATGGATTATGGAAATGCATGGCCATGCTAAGTTGATTGAGGAGTCAATCAACAGACAGATAATCCAATATGGTTCGAGTGAATGGTTAAGCTACTGAAGGGATGACACACATCTTGCCTATAGCTTAATTGGTATCGTGAGGCAAAGGGATTTGTGTACGCATTACAGGTTCAGAGCCGATATTATATGTTGTATACTATGGTGCCAATATGTGCTGCTAGGTGCCGCTATTGATAGGTTGGCTGAGTTGGACTCGAGCCGACGATCGGCTAAGTTAGACTATAGCCGAAACCAAGTATACCTGAACCTACAGGGTCGCACGCTTAAGGGGATAAGAACAGGTATTCGAGTTGGACTCTGATACGGCTCGATCGGATAGGGATCCGATCGGATAGAGTCCTATGGGCTTACGACGTATGGGCAGCCAACTATGTAAGATTCGGATAGGATCCGATTCAAAATAGAGTCCTGATCGGCCACTAGTCCTAGTCGGCCAACTCTATATAAAGGGATGAGGGGTGGAGAGCTGAGGGAGGTCAATGCAAGTCAATTGCGCCGAAATCAATCTGATCACACGCAGCTTTAGAAGTCGGCGAGATCAATCTCCACGAAACCCTCCCCACTTTCGAGCCAAACCCTAGACTTGCATCCCGTGCTAGCACACGGGTGTTTGCGCGTTCTGTCCCCGGACATGTGGATACTGGTAGAGGCACTGCTACGTTGCGCGCTGTAGATCGGCTACGAATCGGCTGTGGTGGAATCGGCTACGGTCGAGCTCATCGGAGCGAGGCGCGAGAACGCGGTCAGACGACTCGGCGAATCGGCTATATCGGCGAATCGGCTGATTGGTGAATCGGTTGTCCCCAGGAATTGGCTGTCGGCTTGCGTGAATCGGCTGCACTATTCCAGATCGGATAGCCTTGATTGGCTATTTCCGCTGCATACTCCAAACGGTAACGATCTATCGGGCCTTACTTGCAAGTGTTCCTGGTTTGCGCGGTAGAAAAGTTTTTGTTTTCGGCTAGCGTAGCCTCCGCGTAACCCTTCAGTGGTATCAGAGCTAATCTTGCTTAGTTCGGGTTTTAGATTGGATCTGGAACAAGTTTTGCACACGGGTTGATTAGATCAATAGGTTTTACGGGATCTGTTGAGGAAAGAGTTGATGGTAATTGTGTTCCTTGATAGTGTATCGGAACGGTGTAATTTGACTACGTCGAAGCAATATCCATAGAACTCGGTTTGAGTTGGGTTCGAGATAGCGTTCCTTGATAGTGTATCAGAACGGTATAATGTGATTATACCCTAGCTATCTCATAGTCCGACCTTGTTTGCTGCCTCACGTCTACACAAACCATCTTCCTTGATAGTGTATCGGGACGGCATATTGTGATTACGCCGATATGGTTTCCGTAAGTGATTTCATAGATTGGATCTACGGATTTCGTGTGGTGTTTTGGGCGCTCCCATCTATAACATTAATCTTGAAGCGTCTCCCATCTATAACATTAATACAGAAAGGCTGAGTTGGACTCGAGCTGACGATCGGCTAAGCTAGACTATAGCCGAAACCAAGTATACCTGAACCTACAGGGTCGCACCCTTAAGGGGATAAGAACAGGCATTCGAGTTGGACTCGGATACGGCTCGATCGGATAGGGATCCGATCGGATAGAGTCCTATGGGCTTACGACGTGTGGGCGGCTAACTCTATGAGATACGGATGAGATCCAATTCAAAATAGAGTCCTGATCGGCCACTAGTCCCAGTTGGCCAACTCTATATAAAGGGGCGAGGGGTGGAGAGTTGTAGTATCGCATTGAACCAAATCCACAACAGAAGTCGTCGAGATCAATCTCCATGGAAACCCTCCTCACTTTCGAGCCAAACCCTAGCCTTGCATCGCGTGCTAGCATACGGGTGTTTGGCGTTCTGTTCCCGGACGTGTGGATACCGGTAGAGGCGCTGCTACGTTGCGCGCTGTTGATCGGCTACGGATCGGCTGTGGTGGAATCGGCTGCGGTCGAGCGCATTGGAGCGAGGCGCGAGAACGTGGTCAGACGACACGGCGAATCAGCTACATCTGCGAATCGGCTGTCGGCTTGCGGGAATCGGCTGCACTGTTCCAGATCGGATAGCCCTGATTGGCTATTTCCGCTGCATACTCCAATCGGTAACGATCTATCGGCCCTTACTTGCAAGTGTTCCTGGTTTGCGCGGTAAAAGTTTTTGTTTTCGGCTAGCGTAGCCTCCGCGTGACCCTTTCACTTACATGACTAACATCATAGTACTAATTGAAACATTTTTTTATAACATGCATGAAACATCAAATTGTATTTGTTGAAACATAAAAATACTTATTGAAACATTAAAAAATTATCACATGCAACAATTACAGATAAATGAGTGAAACATTACAAAATATTTATTGAAACATCTAACTAACATCATGTGCAACTACAAATGGCAATATTTACAAATGTCCAGAAAAATACTCAGTGAAACCTCCAAAAAACACTACGTGTAACAATAAAAAGATCTTTTAAAACATAGGGTAACATAGTTGAATCCGAGTTTCTCACGAATGAAACATGAACTCTTAATGACTGAAACATATATATATATATATATTCTAATTAAAATATAATCATGTGTAATCTTGTTCTAAATATTTAATTATAACAAATACTTTTTGTCGAAACTTGGTTTCGGCAATATAATTTCTGGGGTCGCAGTCAAGATCGCCAAGCACAATGGGTTAGGAGGAAAAGAAGATTTAGACAGGTTCAGGCCCTCTCGTGAGGTAATACCCTACTCCTGTTTCGGTGGATTCGATTCGCCGAGTGTATTTATTGATCTCAAGATCTCGTATGTCTAAAGCTCTTGCTTATGAAATCGCTATTACCTCGATATCCCTCAAGGGACGCCCCTACCCCCTTATATAGTCTTGGGAGGAGGGCTTACAGATCAGAAACCCTATCTTACTCTAAGTCGGTTTCCTTAATCTTACCAAACCGTGACTATAGGCCGATTGCCTTATCTCTATCGGCAATCGTAACACCCAAGTCATGTTTGGTTTACGGATATGGCGGCGCAATCTATCCCTACCTCCAGTCGGATAAGCTTGCCATGTATATACCCGATTACCATAATCTCCACAAGAGCCCCGAGTCCTTTTCGACGAGACAGCTCACTTCAAACCAAAATAGTATACGACCAAAAATCTCTTTGGCCGAGTGCTTCGGCGCCGAGTGATTCCATCATCTCGCTCGAATCTTTCCGAGTGGCTCCAAAGGCGTGAAGGGCTGGATAACATCTTAAAAAATTCTCAAAAATAAATATCTAGGTGCATCTCCGATGCACCTAATTAGTGTAGCCCCCGACTATGTGGTTAGTCAAAAATGACTAAGCATATAGTCAAAGAACTATAAAAAATCATTCTCATGCAGATGCTTAGCTCAAGCTAAAGCAACCTCATTGCTCGGCAAGCTTGTGCTCATCCGAGTAAATTTGCCCGAGTCTTCTCAGAACAAATAACCCAACCAATCCTCGTGGGTGAAAAGCACTCGGCAAGCTCATGCTTATCCGAGTGGATCTGCCCGAGTCATCCCGGAACAAATATTTTAATCGTCCCTCATGGGAAAACGAGCTCTTTTAATCGTATGAAAAATATGACCAAGTTATTAAATAACTCTCGCCATAATACTGGTCTTAATCTATAAAGATCTTCACCAAGGTGGAAAAATAACATTGACATAATCACTTAGTCAAATGCTAAAAAACCAAACAGCCGTTGTCATCAAGGCAACTATAAAAAGCTTAACTGTTGGTCACCTTTCAAGTTGCATCGTGCCAGCTTCTCATGAAGTCAAGCAAACCGCGGTATGGAAGGATTTCCAAAGGTACAGGGCATTCGGACACGCGCATATTGCCAAAGCAAATCTGCTTAAGCTCATCCGCTTAAGTCCCTAAGGACACATGTCGGGCCACACCTTAACCGGGCCATAGATTCTCTCATGGGCTCGGCCCAATCACGAGAAAACCTAGCGCAACCTTCAAATCTTTCTATAAAGCCTCGAGGTCGTCCCCGCCTCTTCGTCTTCCAAAAGATTCCTCTTTTCGCAGCACTGTTCACCAGTTCTCTGCGAAGAACCCTAGACTCGCGCGCACCCAAATCCATCCATCCAGGATCTCGCTTCTTGCAACAAACCAGCTTCCGCAGCCAATCTCCCAAGATCTCTTGTCAAAATCCCCATTCTTTCTGACCAGATCCACTTCCCATCCAAACCACACTTATGGCGGAGGAAAAGAGAATCCCCTTCGACCAATGGGCCACATCGGATGTGAGGGAATCCACCCTCAAGGAGATGGTGAAGCACGGAGTGCTTCCTCCTAAGGAGATCGTGGGCTGGCGCCCGGCGGCGGGTGAGGATTTTCCATCCCCGAACACCGGTGAGCTCGTTGTATTCACCTCTTTTTTCTATTGCGGGTTCAACATTCCCACCTCCGAGTTCTTCCAGGGGCTTCTGGATTATTACGGGCTTCAACTCTACCATCTGAACCCCAACTCCATGCTTCATATCGCCCTCTTTATTCATGTATGCGAAGCATTCCTTGGCATCCTCCCCCACTTCCAACTATTCCGCCGCATGTTTTATCTCAAACCACATCCGAATAAAGATCATCCATGCGTCGTTGGCGGGGCGGGTTTCCAACTCCGCGGATCTCTCCGCAAGGAGTACTTTTCTCTTCCCCTAAAATCTTCCAATAAGGGATGGCACGCGGGCTGGTTCTATATTAGCAACCTTGAACCCAGCCTGCCAGCCTTCGTCGGCCTTCCCCCTGTCCCCAGGCAAACTTGGAGCACTGTTCCAGTGGCTCAAGATTGGGACGAGGCCAACAAACTGCTTGCAAAGATCCTGGCAATGAAGCAGAAGGGTCTTCGTGGCGAGCAGATCACTCGACACTTCATCCGGTGCCGACTGGCTCCAATCAAAGAACGGTCAAAACCGGCCTTCGAGTACGAAGGTGGGAGGGACCCCAATCGGGAAGATCAAGATCCACGCAGTTACGAGATCCTGAAGATCCGGATGTACAAGATCTTCTCGACTGGAATTGCAGTTGAGCGCGCCCTCATTCTGTCGGTTCTCCCCTTCAGCATTCACTGGCCTCCTCCTCCGGTAAGCCGACTGACTGCTTCATAATGTCTTGCAACCTTGATATCTTGTCTCTTAGTGTTGTGCGAACTTCTCTTGCAGGAAAATGCTTCTGTTACTTCAAAACCGTACAAGGTGCCCCACGATGACGTGCCGCGTCGCCAAGAAGCCGGCTGGTGGGATAAAAATCCAAAATGATCCAATCGGGAAGCCGGCGGCCCCGAGCGAGGACACAAACAAGCGGGCGAGCAAAAGGAGGCTCATCATTGACGACTCGGACGATGACGTCCCGGCTCCTCCAGTCGAGACTCCTCCTCCAAGGCCATCGCCGAAGGCGGCGCCGAAGATCCGCCGGTCGTCCAGGTATGCTTTATGACTGAAGTCTGAACTTTTTCGTTGAAAACTTTCTTTGTCTTCATCCCAGCTTTATTTGTTATTGCAGGAGGCCCCAGGACATAGATCCTGCCGGGAAGGGTGAGGGGCCGTCTCCCGCCGCTGCTCCCGAGGCGCCCAAACCTGCGGAGCCGAAGCCTCGGAGCCCGCATCCGAGCGAGAGCGCTCCGGGCAAAAAACTTTCGCCTTCGAAGAAGGATACCCCAAGGAAGGAGCCCCCGACCGCCCTGACGTCCCGATCGGAAACCGCCGACACTGGAAACCTCAGCCACGGCTCGGCCGCCCCGACCGAGGGTCACTCGGCGAATAGCCAGAAGAAGGAGGCCAGCCGGGCTGTTCCACCCAAGAGCGCAGCCACGAAGCCGGTGAGTCTTGAATCGAGTCTTGTCTTTGCTCTTTAGTTTGAATCTTTCATGTCTTCATTTGTTCTTCCTATCCGCCCCACGTGGAGGAAATCCCAGTGTTACGTCTTCGAAACCGGGTTCCCCGATCAAGATCGAGTGGCGGGACTCGGAAGGCCAGAGGCAGGGCATCGTCTTGGATAGGCAAGCTGAGAGGGAAGAAAGGGATGCCCTTGTCGAAAGCTTAAACGAAGCAACTCGGCTACTCAACGTAAGCCTTAGTCTTTTTTCTCTTATTGTGTTTATCATCTTTTTCCAGTCGGTCACTCTTCGGATTTCGTGCACAGAAAGAGTACTGCCGTTCCATGGCGAAGTCCGAGGTGCTGGAGAAGCTGGTTCCTCACCTGAACTCTTTAGAGGACGTCCAGCGAAAGCTGAAGACCACTCAAGAGGAAGCCGCGTCGAGGGAGGCGGCTCTGAGGAGGGAAATCGCGGAGCTTCGGGAGGAGAACCTCGACCTCCGAGGATCAGTCGGGAGTGAGCCCATCTCTCCGAGTTTCTTTATGATTCTCATGTTGACCCCGGTTGCTGATGATCTTCTTTGCTTGTAGAAAATTCGTCGGAGGTCCACTCGCTCCAAGTCCAGCTGGAGGCAGTCAGCCTCGACAAGGCCGAACTGGAGGCCGAGTTTGAAGGTAAGCCTCTTCGAAGTAACATTCTTTGTGCTGCTTTATTTCCGAGTGCTTTGCATGATCAGATGCTTTTGGCAGCTTACAAGGTTAAGACCCGAGCTCAATATGACGTCTTGCTCGAGCGGGTCAAACGAGCCGGAGAGGTCCGGGAAGAGGTCGCCAATGCCGCCGCGCCAATCTTGCTGTCCTTGTTTCATCAAGGGTCGGGGCCGATTCGCTAGAGCCATTAGAGATTTTCGACAAGCTGCGGAGGGTCGCTGACCAATATCTGGCGAACATCACTGAAGCCGCCAACATGGGGGCTGGTCTGGCTCTTGCACAGCCCAAGTCTCTTTACCCCCGAGTGGATATCCACTCGGTCGGAGAGGGCTTTGCTGACGGGACCACGGATGAGCAGGCCTTGGACATGCTGAGTGAGGCGCAGGAGTCGGCGAAGAAGATTTCCGTCGATGTAGTGAATAACTTCCGGATTTAATTTGTCTTGTGAACATTGGCTTGTAAATATCGTATGATTGTGATGCTCTGATGCAGACTTTGTGATATATTTAGTTTATTTATGTTAACGCCTTGATCCGAGTTTTTGTGTGAAATTTCTTAAGTAATTTTCGTCTGACTGTCACCAAGCCTAGGCTCGATTAGGTCGTCAGAAAACTCTCAGTCCTTAAACACTGAACTCGAATCAAGGAACATTAAACAATGATAAACCAAATCATGCACAGAATTTGATGAGGAAAACTTAAGCTTTATTGACATATGTATAATTCCGCTCTAACTCAAGAAGTCATCTTGCTTGAGGTTGGCGATCAAGGAAAACATGAAACCTTAGTCAAATTAAGCATAGAATCGTTGAAGATGTTCGATGTTCCAGGAGTTCTCCACCATAGATCCGTCTTCACGCTTTAGTCGGTATGCACCGGGCCGATTCACCCCAGCGATTATGTATGGTCCTTCCCATAAGGGGGATAACTTGTGACGGTCCTTGGTGGTCTGAATCTTGTGTAGAACCAGGTCGCCAACGATGAAAGCTCGTGCTCGAACGTTGCGACTGTGGTATCGTCTGAGCCCTTGAAGATATTTGGCCGACTGGATGAGGGCTGCCTCTCAGGCCTCTTCCAGCCGGGTGAGGTCGTCCACTCGGTCGGGGTCGTAGCGTTCATCGTTGAAGCTGC
Source organism: Oryza australiensis (assembly GCA_019925245.2). NCBI lineage: Eukaryota > Viridiplantae > Streptophyta > Magnoliopsida > Poales > Poaceae > Oryza > Oryza australiensis. Next base: position 1,298,716 of record JAIFGZ020000311.1, read on the forward strand.
GAACTCGGAGGGATTCATACTCCATCTCGTTTGGCAACATGGCTTCTACGCCGTAGACCAAAAAGAAGGGAGTTTGGCCGGTAGCCCGACTGGGTGTGGTCCGCAGAGACCATAGGACCGAGGGAAGCTCTTGGACCCACTTGCCTGCGTAAGGGTTCAGACGATCGAACACGCGGCCTTGATGCCTTGAAGGACCATGTTGTTGGCCCGTTCGACTTGTCCATTGCTCTTGGGATGGGCGACTGACGCATAGCAGATCTTGATTCCGAAGTCTTCGAAGAATTCCTTGAAGATGCCTCTCGTGAATTGAGTCCCGTTGTTAGTTATGATTCTGTTTGGAACGCCGAAGCGGTGCACGATGTTGAGGAAGAAATCCCGTGCCTTGTCAGCAGTAATTGTGGCGATCGGCTTGGCTTCAATCCACTTGGAGAACTTGTCGATTGCGACGAAGAGGTGTGTGAATCCTCCTGAAGCATTCTTGAAGGGGCCAACCATGTCCAAGCCCCATACCGCGAACGGCCAGGATAGTGGGATTGTTTGTAGCTCCTGGGCCGGGACATGGCTCTGTCGGGCGAAAAATTGGCAGCCTTCACAGGTTCGTACGACTTTGTCCGCGTCGGAGACCGCGGTAAGCCAGAAGAAACCTTGTCTACAAGCTTTGCCGACCAGAGTGCGTGCTGCCGCGTGGCTTCCGCATATGCCCGAGTGGATGTCTTGGAGTAGCTGCCTCCCTTCCTCGGGTGTGATGCATCTCATTAGAATTCCAGAGGGGCTCCTCTTGTATAAGTCGGAGTCAACCATGACATATGCTTCAACGACATCGGACGCGTTCTGCTTCATCCCGGTCTTCCGGCAGCTCTTGCTGAGTTAAGAATTTGATGAGTGGCGTCCTCCAGTCGGCATCAGTCATGGCGACCTCGTTTGCAGCTTGTTCGTTGGAAGTAGTCTTTGCCGTGATGGTTGGTTCATAGACGTGCTCGACAAAAACGTCTGTTGGGGCAGCTTCGCGCTTGGACCCGAACTGCACCAACTCATCAGCCGCTTCGTTGTTATGTCTCAAGACATGTGACAGCTCGAGTCCGTCAAACTTGTCTTCAAGTTTGCAGACCTCTTGTAAATAGGCCTCCATGGTGTCGTTTAGACAGGACCAGTCCTTCATTACTTGGTTGACGACCAGCTGGGAGTCGCCTTTCACGATGAGCCGGCGTATTCTGAGTGACACTGCAAGGCGCAGTCCATGTAGCAGGGCTTCGTACTCGGCAACGTTGTGTGAGGCGGAGAAGTGGAGGTGAAGGACGTATCTTAGCCTTTTCCCAGTCGGGGAGATGAGCACAACTCCTGCTCCCAAGCCGGTCATCCTCTTGGATCCGTCGAAGTGCATGGTCCAGTGTTGGAGGTCTTCCCGAGGTACGTTCTCTTGTTGCTCAGTCCACTCGGCCAGGAAATCCGCCAAGGCTTGTGACTTTATGGACGTCCTCGCCTTAAAAGTCAAGTCCAATGGCATCAGCTCTAGATCCCACTTGGCGATGCGCCCGGTCGCCTCCCGGTTGAGGATGACATCGCCGAGTGGAAAAGAAGTGACGACGGTGACCGAGTGACCCTAAAAATAGTGTGCCAATTTCCTCGCGGTTATTAGAACACCATAGAGCAATTTTTGTACCTGTGGGTAGCGAATTTTGGCTCCTGCCAACATTTCGCTAACAAAGTAGATCGGCCTCTGAATCTTCTGAGCCCGTCCTTCTTCTTCGCGCTCGACCACGAGGACCGTACTAACCACTTGGTGAGTGGTTGAAACGTACAGCAGCGAGAGGTTCCTGGGGCTGGGGCGAGGCCAGGACGGGCGGCGTTGTAAGGAATTCTTTGAAATCTTCAAAGGCCTTGTTGGCTTCCGCGGTCCACTGGAAGTCGTCTGCCTTCTTTAACAATCTGAAGAAGGGCATGCCTCGTTCGCCGAGTCGAGAGATGGAGCGGCTGAGCGCTGCCATGCAGCCAGTGAGCTTCTGGACGTCTTTCTGGTTACTAGGGGGCTTCATGCTCAAGATGGCGTTGATCTTTTCTGGATTAGCTTCAATGCCGCGATGTGACACCATGAAGTCGAGCAGTTTGCCTGATGGAACGCCGAAAGTGCACTTCTTCGGGTTCAACTTCATTCTGAAGGCCCGGATGTTTGCAAAAGTTTCTTCTAGTCAGCGATCAGGTCTTCTTTCTGCTTGGTCTTGATGACAACGTCGTCGACATAAGCTTCTACGTTCTTGCCGATCTGCGTCTGGAAGCATCTTTGGATCATGCGTTGGTATGCGGCGCCGGCGTTCTTCAGGCCGAAAGGCATGGTGATGTAGCAGTAGGCCCCAAACGGCGTGATGAACGATGTCTTCAGGCAGTCGGATTCTTTCAAGCTGATCTGGTGATAGCCCGAGTAACAATCCAAGAAACTCGGGAGTTGGCATGCATTGTTGAGTCTACGACTTGGTCGATGCGAGGCAGCCCGAATGGATCTTTGGGACAGGCTTTGTTGAGGTCGGTATAGTCAACGCACATGCGCCATTGCCCCGTCTTCTTGCGGACCAGGCGGGTTGGCTAACCGGCGGGATGAAGGACTTCTTTGATGAAGCGGCGCCAAGAGCTTTGCGAGCTCTTCCTTGATAGCGTCTTTTCGGTCCTGTGCGAATCTGCGTAATCGTTGTTTTATCGGTTTGGCATCATCTTTGATGTGCAAAGAGTGCTCGATCACCTCCCTAGGAATTCCATGCATATCAGATGGTTTCCAAGCAAAAACATCTTTATTATTTTGGAGGAAGGTGACGAGCGCGTTTTCCTATTTGGGATCTAGTTCAGCGCCGATTACAACAGTTTTTGAGGGATCCAAGGGATCAAGGGAGATCTTCTTGGTCTTGGCGTCGCCGCATCCTGATTTAGCTATCTTCTTCGGGGACTTCGCCCTCTGCCGAAGTTGATGCAGCCAATCGGACTTCTTGTTGGCTACGCAATCTCTCGTGAGACTGGGCCATGTCGCAGCTCTCCTTATCGCAGGTGAAGGCTTGCTTCACATCGCTGCGAAGAGTGATGACGCCGTTTGGACCCGACATCTTCATGCAGAGGTAGGTGTAATGTGGGATCACCATAAATTTGGCGAGCGCAGGCCTTCCGATGATGGCGTGGTATGCTGTTTCGAAGTCGGCCACCTCAAAAGTGACGTTCTCCGTTCGGAAGTTCTCTCGAGCCCCGAAGGTGACAGGGAGGGAGATGTGCCCGAGTGGTGTAGATGATAGCCCCGGGATGACTCCGTGGAAGGGGCTGAGCTTGCCTTCGTTCGGCCCTCGGGATCGCATCTCATCCATGGTCTTGGCGAACGGATGTTGAGAGCGCTGCCCCATCGACGAGGATGCGCTTGAGCCTCGATGTTGCGGACCACAGGATCCAGGACGAGTGGATAGCGCCCCGGGTGAACCACTCGGTCAGGGTTATCCGAGCGGTCAAAAGTGATGGCCGCTTCCGACCATCGCAGGTACTGAGGGACTTCGGGTTGAGCCGCGTTGACCTCTCGGTCGGTTAGCTTCTGTTTCCTCTTGGATTCATAGGCTAGCGGCCCTCCGAAGATGTGATTGAGCTCCCCCACAGGATCTTGGAAAGGTTTGGCATTCTCAGCCGCGTTGTTTTTCTTGGCGCCCGATGGACCAGCCTCATCAGTCGGCTTCTTGTTGAGCTGCGCCGCGTACTGCTCGGCGAACTGTTTATAGATGAAGCAGTCCTTAGCCGCGTGCTTATGATTTGGATGATGAGTGCATTGGGCGTTAATGATGGCGTCGTAGGCGGCGACTCGGGGGCGGCGTTGAGTGTTGGAGGTTGCGGACACTAGGTCCTCAGATCGACGCTTGCGATCTTTTTGGGCCTGGTTGTTGCTGTTGCCGTTATCCTTCTTAGGGTTTCGGCTTCCTCCCGCCTGCTTGTCTTCCCTCCTGTCGGGTCGGTCTTGACGGGCAGCCTTGATGGCGTCGTTGGATTTGGCGTAGGAGTTCGCCATCTCGAACATCTGTTTCACCGTCTTCGGTGGCTTGCGCCCGAACTTTCCGATTAACAGCTCATCACGGACTCCCTTCTGGAAGGCGGCGATGATGATGTCATCGGTGATGTTGGGGATCTTGTTGCGCTTCTCGGAGAAACGACGGATGTAATCCTTCAAAGGCTCGTCCGGCTTCTGGATGACGTTGTATAGATCGAAGTGTGTGCCGGGCCTCTCAAAGGTACCCTGGAAGTTGGCAATAAAGTGGTCCCTCAGCTCGCTCCACGAGCCGATTGAGCCTCTTGGCAGGCTCGTGAGCCAGTTCCTGGCGGAGTTGGCGAGGGCCACTGGAAGATAATTGGCCATAGCCTTGTTGTCGCCACCTGCGCGGATGGCGAGAGTGTAGACGGTAAGCCATGACTCGGGGTCGGTCTTGCCGTCGTACCTTTCAATTCCTGTGGACTTGAAACCACTCGGCCAGTGCACTCGGCGAAGCTCCCGAGTGAAAGCCGGCACTCCGTCGTCGTCGCTATCGGGTGATCCCCTCCGATCTTCCCGAGTGCGTCGGTCCCGCTCCTGGTAGCGGCGATCGAGGACTTCCCGCAGATGGTCGGATAGCTGGAGCTGTTGTTGCGGTGGACGCGGTGGTGGACCGGTGGACGTCCGTGTCGTTTGTCGCGGGAGTCGGCCGTTTGCTCCTGGTACTTCTGCGTGGACTCGCGGGGTGGGCCTCTTGGCCTTGTCGTCGACCGATCTGGCTCAGGCCTCTTATAGTCTCCTGACCTTAGAGGCGGGAGTCGGCTTTTGTCGGGCGTTTCAGCCACGGACTCAGTCGGCCTTCGTGCCGAGGTGGTGGGATGGCCGTTGGCTGTGGCTGCGACGATGGTCTTGATCTTGTCAAGTATCGGAGTCACATTGGCGGGTGCCGTCTCCATGACGGTGTCCAAAAGCGTGAGCGCAGCAACAGCGTTCTGCTGTGGCGTCTGGAAGATGTTGGTGTTGCGAACCCGCGTTTGGAGGATGGCCTCCTGGACGGATCGTCCGGCTGCGCGTAGATCCGCTTCCTCTTGTCGCCTCTTCCCTGCGTTGCTTCTCCTCTTCGGCCGTCTTGCGCTCCTGCTCAATCTTGGCTCGCTCTTCTTTAGCAAGCCTCCTGGCCTTGGCTGAGTCGGACTCGTTCGGCTTGGCCATGAGGACATCGAAGCACTTCGGCTCGTAGTCCTTGTGGCAGTCGGAGTCGTCAGCTTCATCTGAGGGGATACCGTAGAGGTCGTCAAAGCCGGCGGAGCTGAGGTATTCATTGAGCTCCGAAGATGAGCGACCTCCCTTGATCCTGGGTAGCTCGGGTCTGGATCGTTCCAGTCAGACTCAGAGCTTGGGGATGCGGGCTCCTCCGAGTGGGTCAACCCCGACTCGGGGGAGAGAAGTTTGCTGTAGATCACGGCGGCGTTTGGTAACCCAAACGGCACTGAGAGGTCTTCGTCCGAGTAGATCGTCTCCGTCGGGGAGGCGAGAAGATCGGTGCAGATTTCGGCGGTGTTCGGCAATCCGAACGATGCCGAGTGAAGTTCTTCGTTGAAGCGAGCAGATTGCATCTTGATCTTGAGGATGTCGTTGAAGATCTCGGCGCTATTGGGGAGGCCGAACGGCGCCGAGAGGGTCTTTCCTTCCGACTGGTTTGAATCCGAGTCGAAGGAGTCATCGAAGAAGTTGGCGGCGAAGTCACCAAATCCTGAAGGAGATCCCATCACGCTTGTGGGCGAGATTGTTGAAGAAGTCTCGACACGCGGTCCCCTACCTGGCGCGCCAACTGTCGAAACTTGGTTTCGGCAATATAATTTCTGGGGTCGCAGTCAAGATCGCCAAGCACAATGGGTTAGGAGGAAAAGAAGATTTAGACAGGTTCAGGCCCTCTCGTGAGGTAATACCCTACTCCTATTTCGGTGGATTCGATCCGCCGAGTGTCTTTATTGATCTCGTGATCTCGTATGTCTAAAGCTCTTGCTTATGAAATCTGCTATTACCTCTGATATCCCTCAAGGGACGCCCCATACCCCCCTTATATAGTCTTGGGAGGAGGGCTTACAGATCGAAAACCCTATCTTACTCTAAGTCGGTTTCCTCAATCTTACCAAACCGTGACTATAGGCCGATTGCCTTATCTCTATCGGCAATCGTAACACTCAAGTCATGTTTGGTTTACAGATATGGCAGGCGCAATCTATCTCTACCTTCAGTCGGATAAGCTTGCCATGTATATACCCGATTACCATAATCTCCATACTTTTAAAAAAGAATATTTAAAGTTTGCTAATTTAGTGACTAAGCGGAGAGAGAGTGCACTAGAGAGGGAGGAGAAAGCAGCCTATGGATACAACATGCAAACGATAGTGAGAGAGTATAGGTACAGTGCATGTGGAGTACTAGCATTGTACGCCCGAGCACACATACACATGGTATGCAGTAATGCCATCTTCTTCCTTTCCGTTTGTGGACTAAACTTATGGGCCATTTTGCATTTTTTTGGAATAAGATTATGTCATGTCCCATTTTCGATCATGATTAAAAATCGTTTAATAATATATTTTCTAGAACTTATTAAAAAGAAAAGTAATTAAATCAAGTGAAATTGGTGAGAAAATCGAAAATATTTTTTAAATATTCTCTATGCCCTAAATTACTCTCTAAAATTTTTCATAAAATTCTGGAGCTCCAAAAATAATTAATAATACAAAAAGCACTTTAGTGATTATTTAAATAAATTATTTAATCAGTAAATGATCTTTTTATATTTGTACTAAATACTTTGAGTGCCCATATATTTTCAGGATTTTTCTTGAATATATTTGAGCATTGAAAGCATTTATAAAAATACAAATGTTATTTATCCGATTAAATAAAATGAAAAACAAATTTAATTTGTTTCCCATCCTTGGGCCGTCGTGGGCCCATTCCTTTGCAAAGCCCACGATGGCTCCCCGTAGCCTCCCTTCTCTCTCTTCCTCCCGCCCGAGCCGGCCCACTTCCTTTTCTCCTTCCTGCACGCGTGACAAGTCCATCTTGCCTCCCTCTCTTTTCCCTCACTGACGTGTGGGCTCGTTTGTCGGCCTCCCCCTTTCTCCCCGAGCCGCTAACAGGTGGGCCCCACCTATCGGGGTCTTCCCGACCTCCGCGCCTCCCACGCCCGCACCGCCATGGCCGTCCCACGCTGTCGCGTTTCCCGACCACGCCACGCACCTCCTAGCCACCTCGCCCCGTGCGCCCCTCTCCGCCTGCATCGCGGGCCATCTCCTCCCCTACTCCCAGTAAAACTGGTGCCGAACCGCCGCCATTTCCCCACGCCAGTCGCACACCACTCCGCCGCAATTCCCGGACACACCGGCCACCCCACGTCTCCTAGGGCGATTTAAGGCATCCCGGTGCTCCCATCCGTCTTTCCCTTTCTTTTCCGCAAGCCGCCGCGCTCCCCATCTTTTCCCCCCACGCGAAACCACACCACCGCCGTCGCTGCACCCCGCCGCCACCACCTTGGGCTTCACCGCACCAAGGGCAACCTCGGCTGCCCCCTCTCTTTGCCTAACCGATTCCGAAACACCGTCTCCACCGCGATCCCGAAACCGCCACCGCTTTTCCCACTCCGGCCATGCGCCAGGGCCGTTCCACCATCACCGCCGCACTCCGAGCTCACCACCTCCTTCGCCGCACCGCTCCGTGCCTCGTGGTGCGCCTCTCTGCCGCTCGCGCGCCGCCTTGCGTCGACGCTTCCGCTCGCCGCCGTCCGCGTTGCCCTCTTCCCGTGCGCTCGGTAAAGCCCTTCCTCTTTCTCCCCTCTCTCCTTCGCCGTCCCCGTGTGTGCACCGCCACGCCTATGGTCGCCGCTAGCCACCATCGGGCCGCACGGGTGCCGCCGCGCCACCGGTCGGCTGTCACCGCTCCTGCCTCGCTTCCGGCCGTTGGATCGGTCTCGGCCCGATCTGAGCCGTCCATTTCCCATGGCCGCACGATCTCCTTCGGCGATTCGTGCCGTCCATGTGGTGGACCGGCGGCTGGTCGTGTGAACTCGGTCCACCGTGGACCACCCGTGAGCCGCCGCCGCGGCCGACGTCGCCTTTGGGGTCCGCGACGCGTCGGCGAGTCCGCCCGCCCTGCGCGACGTCGCATTCGGTTGGCCGACATCATGCCATGCCCGAACCCGCCGATATCAGCCCTCGGTTGCTAAAGTCAGCACCGCCCTTTTCCTTTGTAAAATTAATTAAATATTACGTAATAAATTATTTTAATTTCAGGAATTCAATTAAATGGCCCAATACTTCTAAAATTCATATATAATCCATACGAACTCCAACTTAGGCCATTCAAATTGCCAAATTCATCTTAAATTGAGCTCTACATGTTTGTTTACTTTTCGTGTACTGTTTATTTGTTTCTTATTAGGTTTTTCCTTGTTTTGCGTGCCAGCGTGTAGACTTCGTCGTTTTGGGAGTTTGCAATCGCGAAGAAAAGGAGATCAGCTGAAGAAGCAAGGCAAGTCACATTCCTCCTTGACGCATATTGATCCCAATTTATAAATTTTTTTGTTTGCAAATAAAATTGCATGTTTTGCTAATGACACGGTAATTGGGACTATCTATCTGATCACTTGTACTATGATTAATTGATATCCATTCATTGTTAATCTGGATGACTAATTTGACTTGCTTGCGTCACTTACGTGATCTTGCTAGAATTACTTACGCTAAGCCATGCTTAATTAGACTAGCTTACCTAATGAGAAAACCATTCTACTAGTTGATAGTCACATGAAATGATGGTCATGGACCAGTATTACCTTGGAATAAAGGTTAAATGAAAATGTGACTTAATGGTGGGCTGTGGGTGCATGATTGTGCTTGTCGCACCCATGGTATTTAAGGACCGGTTCATGGGAAACCCTGGAAGATTTACAGTACTTTCCACAAGCCAGCATGGACAACGACTGGACTTGTAGTATAGTTTTTTCCTAGGCGACGCATCCAGGCAAGTGTGGGCGTGATGGAGTTCGGATGGACCGGGCAAGGTCTATGCAGCTTCTGGATTCACCTATGCAAGAGAAGGGGTTGCCTACCTTGGATATAAAGATAGGGGCGAAACCTGAGGTGTGGTGTCGCTTGGTTAGAGGAGTTATACAAAGTGTCTTGTCACGATTTCCCCCTTGCAGTACCATGATGGTGCTTCGGGGCATGGGAACATGTGTGGAATCGTGTCTTGTGGGTACAGTTGTACACCTTTGGCTAGAGTAAAACTATTCGAATAGTCGTGCCCGCGGTTATGGGCGATCAACCAGATTCACTATGATTAGTCCCACCTTAATAATTTGACTTAATGGAACTAGACTAGTTCAGGTGGTTTGGTTGGGCCTGTTCAACATGGAGATAACGTTGTTCAGTGGAAGATTAATCTTGACTTAATTAATCAACCTTTTTCCTGTTTTGAACTAGAAAGGTTTACAACTGCATTTATGCAAAATAGCCCAAGCCACTCTTGTCTCCCCTTGCACGTCTGCATTCCTCCGTGTGGCTTGCTGAGTACGGTGGTTGTACTCAGCCTTGCTATTTCTCCCTTTAAGTGGTGTAGCGCTTCTGAGCTAAAGATGGAGTTAGAAGACCAAAGCTCAGACCTCAGTTGAGTTTGCCTGTTAGGTGGTGCTGAAGCCCCCACTAGGATCGCCTTTGTCCTGCTGCTGCTGCTGCTTTCTTTCGAGTGTGAGGACTAAGTGCCTTCCTGTAAGTATCTTACGTTTTATTTTACGTTTGGATCTGTCTATTGATTTGTCATTTTGTGTACCCTGGCTGATTCCTGGACAGGGATTTAATACACAAAATAGTCTGGAAATTTGGCTAAATTTCTGGGCGTGACAGTTTACTACAGGTCCCTCAATTTGTTTTCGAGTTTGAAATTTGTTCCTGAACCGCAACACAGGTATAGCTTGTCTCGAACTCGTAAAACTGTGTCAACTTTCGTTCTAAGGTAGAGTCAGCTATGCTTAGTCAGTGTGGGCCCCACATGGGCCCATATATTAGCAGCTAACTCTCTTTCGCTCATGTCCTATTCTTCCCCAAAAGTTAGCAGGTGGACGATGCAAGGTGGCATCAACAACAGGGTTGGAGGGAGGAGGTCTGGTCGGGTGCCTCGCTGAGGCAGTTGGACCTAGAGAGGGGTGCCAAAGGGTGGGCCTCATAGCCGGGGGGATTTGTTCCACCTACGCGTGAGGGGTGCTTTTCCGGTGGAGGTAGGGGAGGAGGTGGGAGGCGTCCTCGGCGCCGATTGGTGCCTCCGCCTCGCTGGCGTCGATTGGTTGAGGAGCCACTTGTGGCTGGACCATGCCCTCGCCCGTGAGGATAACTGCATCGCCACCGCCTTCCGCCACGCGCACCTCCGGAAGGATCCAATGCACACTTCCTTCTCGCCATCAACCTTTCCCCAATCGACCGATTGCATTGCATCGCATCTAGGCGTCGGACCTTGCCAATCAAGTTGTTTGTGACAATCCTCCTTGGTTTGGTTTGGTTCGTGTGCTGGTCTCTGGTCAGTCGGACGTGTACAAAGTGGTTCTACTTTGCGGTGGAGGCGGTGGGCGGTGCGGTGTTCTAATTTGCAGCAGATGCAGTGTGCGGTGGGGAGAAGGGCAACCGGTCACGGGCAGTGTGGACAGGGTAGGAAGGAGGGCGTCGGTGGCATGGATAGGGCGAGGAGGAGTGCGTCGCATGCCACAACGCTGTCAGCTACCTCTCTCCCACCGCTGTCTCTGTCATACGGCCAGCTCCCACGCTGCCAAGCGTGTAGATCAACATTGCATCAAGAGCCAAGCTAGTGAACAGGAGCACCTACATCCGCTTCCGCTCAACGTAGGTGGTCCAAAATGTGAAAAAGGCGTGGTTGCATGGAAGTATGGGTTTCAAAAGGACATCCACATGTATCAGTGTCACATGAGAAGCAAGAGAGATCAGGATGCGAAGTTGACTGATCTGGAATTGAAAGTCGCAAACTACGACCAAAGATTGTAAGAGGAGGTGGCAAGACAGGTGGATATACGATTAAGTGAGCAGAGCTAGCAGACCCAGTCGTTTGTTTCTCCCATCATGGTTATCCCCTCAAGTAATCGAAGCAGTTGCGCTTCTGTAGGGCAAGTAGGAGATCAGAGCAACGAAGATGCAGCAGGGCCAGCTATCGACGAGCCACCTTGCCCCGTGGATGAAATCATGCAGCGGATGTTGGTACTTCTTACGTTTACAGATAAATTCGCAAGTTCATGGATACTGAAGGGTTATGCGGAGACTACGCTAGTCGAAAACAAAAACTTTTCTACCGTGCAAACCAGGAGCACTTGCAAGTAAGGGCCGATAGATCGTTACCGATTGGAGTATGCAGCGGAAATAGCCAATCAGGGCTATCCAATCTGGAACAGTGCAGTTGATTCCTGCAAGCCGACAGCCAATTCCTGGGGACAGCCAATTCACCAATCAGCCGATTCGCCGATGTAGCCGATTCGCCGCGTCGTCTGACCGTATTCTCGCGTCTCGCTCCGATGCGCTCGACCGTAGCCGATTCATAGCCGATCAATAGCGCACAACGTAGCAGCGCCTCTACCGGTATCCACACGTCCGGGGACAGAACGCCGAATACCCGTGTGCTAGCACGGGATGCAAGGGTAGGGTTTGGCTCGAAAGTGGGGAGGGTTTCGTGGAGATTGATCTCGCAGACTTCTAAAGCCACGTGTGATCAGATTGATTTCGACGCAATTGACTTCCATTGACCTCCCTCAGCTCTCCACCCCTCACCCCTTTATATAGAGTTGGCCGACTGGGACTAGTTGCTGATCAGGACTCTATTTTGAATCGGATCCTATCCGAATCTTACAGAGTTGGCCGCCCATACGTCGTAAGCCCATAGGAGTCTATCCGATCGGATCCCTATCCGATCGAGCCGTATCCGAGTCCAACTCGAATGCCTATTCTTATCCCCTTAAGCGTGCGACCCTGTAGGTTCAGGTATACTCGGTTTCGGCTATAGTCTAGCTTAGCCGATCGTCAGCTCGAGTCCAACTCAGCCTTTCTGTATTAATGTTATAGATGGGAGACGCTTCAAGATTCAAAACGTATAATCCATTCACCAATGGAGCATGAAAATAGAACATATCTCTAAGATATATTGAACAACCATTCTCCATTGATCTAAAATCATATCCTTCCGCTTGCAAACATGAAGCGGAAATAACGTTTTGACATAGTGTGGGAACACAATAACAATTATTTAATTCCAAAACTAATCCTGAAGGTAGATGAAGTGGTACTATGCCGACAGCAACTGTAGCAACGCTTGCTCCATTGCCGACACGCAGGTTCACCTCGCCCCTTCTTAAGCCTCTACTTCTTCTCATTCTCTGCAACGATTTGCAAATATGAGCTACTGATCCGGTATCAAATACCCAAGAGTCAGTATGTGAAGTAGCAAGATTAATGTCTATAACATTAAACCTGAAGCAGAAGTCGTACTTTGCTTCTTTTTGAGATCCTCCATGTACTTCTTGCAGTTCCTTTTCCAGTGGCCAGTCTCCTTGTAGTAGAAGCAAATGGCATCTGATGCCGTCGACCCCTTTTTGCCCTTCTTTGCATTGGAGGCACTCGCGGTCTCATCGGGAGTGAGCTTCCTCTTGGTGCAAAGTTTCTTGACAGGTGGTTTGCGCTTAGCCTTCTGTATCATCATCACATGATGACCGTTTTTCTGGATACTCTCCTCAGCTGTCTTTAGCATCCCATGCAATTCAGCCAAGGTCTTATCCATACTGTTCATGTGATAATTCAATATGAATGGCTCGAAGCTCAGAGGGAGCGACTGGAGAATCACATCAGTAGCCAACTCTTGGCTAAGAGGGAAACCTAGTTTCTCAAGACTCTCCATATAGCCAATCATCTTTATCACATGCAGACTGACGGGATTCCCCTCAACAAGCCTGCACACAAACAAGGACTTCGAGGTGTTGAACCTCTCGGCCCGAGCTTGGTTCTCAAACATGCCACGCAGTCAATGAATAATAGTGTGAGCATCGCTGCTCTCATATTGCTTCTGAAGCTCAGGGGGCATTGTAGCAAGCATGAGACAGCTTATATCTAGGGCATCATTAGTGTGCTTCTCGTAAGCCCTCCGTGCAGTTGCAGTGGCATTATTAGGCAAATCCTCCGGATAAGGTACTTCAAGAACGTACTCCTTACGCTCTTGCTTGAGAACAATTCTCAAGTTGCGATACCAATCCATAAAGTTTGTTCCGTTTAATTTTTCTTTCTCGAGAATAGATCGCAAATTAAAAGCACTGGGTGTAGTATTAGCCGCCATTTATTCTACAACGAAAAAGCAAAGTTTAGCACAATGTTTATGCTATGTCTATTGTTAAACAATTTAACATTAGACTCCCATTACGTATTGTACACCTTCCCTCTAGGTTACGTATTGGGTCAAGATCCACATGTTAGTTAATTTCTAGTGAGCTTTGGCATCACTGCTAGAAAATTAATAACACCGGTAAGCAACTCCTTGCTAATCACATCTCTATGTGACTCTTGTTGTTGGTGTGACATCTCCATGCCCCGGCCCCAACCTATGCCCCAAGGCCCAAAACTGTTTTGATAGCCTTGTTAAGTCAACCAAATGTTCCTGCTGTATATGTCCGACATATACCCCCTCGTGTTATGATAGAGAATGGCACTCTGCTTTGGCAGACCCACCATTGACGAGCATAACGGTGACGGGTGCAACATTTGGAAGGGCATCATTACTACTTCATTTTGCGAGGGATGCTATCCTATCAAACAAACATATCACATATGAAAGCAAGTAGAATAGCATATAATGAAATAGTATGGCCCCCTTCACATGGTTATCTCCATGTCCATGTCGGTGTAGAGGATCTCCATCTTCATCACCGTTCTTTCGAGTGCCGAATGCTTGATTTCTTCAAACTAAGCTACTACTATAGAAGCTCTAATTGAAGATTACATTGACTCATAGGTCGTGAAAGAATATTACAAGCATTGCACGTAGGAAAGAATATTACAGGGATTGCACATATGAACGAATATTACACGCATCACATGCATCTCATACATACAATAGGGCCATACCATCTTAAAGCATTCTCTACAAAAAAAAAGTTAGGCATAGAACGTTTTCTACCTATCGCAGAGAAACGGCATCGAGACGACCTATAAGGGGGGCGCATATGGTGGTCCCGCTAGCCGGTTAGCGGGTGGGGGGTCGAGGGGGAAGCCGCCCCCTCGCGGGCTTCCGGGCAGCGCCCAAAACACCACACGAAATCCGTAGATCCAATCTGTGAAATCACTTACGGAAACCATATCGGCGTAATCACAATATGCCGTCCCGATACACTATCAAGGAAGATGGTTTGTGTAGACGTGAGGCAGCAAACAAGGTCGGACTATGAGATAGCTAGGGTATAATCACATTATACCGTTCTGATACACTATCAAGGAACGCTATCTCGAACCCAACTCAAACCGAGTTCTATGGATATTGCTTCGACGTAGTCAAATTACACCGTTCCGATACACTATCAAGGAACACAATTACCATCAACTCTCCTCAACAGATCCCATAAAACCTATTGATCTAATCAACCCGTGTGCAAAACTTGTTCCAGATCCAATCTAAAACCCGAACTAAGCAAGATTAGCTCTGATACCACTGAAGGGTTACGCGGAGGCTACGCGAGCCGAAAACAAAAACTTTTCTACCGCGCAAACCAGGAACACTTGCAAGTAAGGCCCGATAGATCGTTACCGTTTGGAGTATGCAGCGGAAATAGCCAATCAGGGCTATCCGATCTGGAATAGTGCAGCCGATTCCCGCAAGCCCAATTCCTGGGGACAACCGATTCACCAATCAGCCGATTCGCCGATGTAGCCGATTCACCGAGTCGTCTGACCGCGTTCTCGCGCCTCGCTCCGATGAGCTCGACCGTAGCCGATTCCACCACAGCCGAGTCGTAGCCGATCAACAGCGCGCAACGTAGCAGTGCCTCTACCGGTATCCACACGTCCGGGGACAGAACGCGCAAACACCCGTGTGCTAGCACGGGATGCAAGGCTAGGGTTTGGCTCGAAAGTGGGGAGGGTTTCGTGGAGATTGATCTCGCCGACTTCTAAAGCTGCGTGTGATCAGATTGATTTCGGCGCAATTGACTTGCATTGACCTCCCTCAGCTCTCCACCCCTCATCCCTTTATATAGAGTTGGCTAACTAGGACTAGTGGCCGATCAGGACTCTATTTTGAATCGGATCCTATCCGAATCTTACATAGTTGGCTGCCCATACGTCGTAAGCCCATAGGACTCTATCCGATCGGATCCCTATCCGATCGAGCCGTATCGGAGTCCAACTCGAATGCCTGTTCTTATCCCCTTAAGCGTGCGACCCTGTAGGTTCAGGTACACTTGGTTTCGGCTATAGTCTAACTTAGCCGATCGTCGGCTCGAGTCCAACTCAGCTGACCTGTCAATAGCGGCACCTAGCAGCACATATTGACACCATAGTATACAAGATATAATATCGGCTCTGAACTTGTAATGCGTACACAAATCCCTTTGCCTCACAATACCAATTAAGCTATAGGCAAGATGTGTGTCATCCCTTCAGTAGCTTAACCATTCACTCGAACCGTATTGGATTATCTGTCTGTTGATTGACTCCTCAATCAACTTAGCATGGCCATGCATTTCCATAATCCATTACCTCGAGGGGCCCGAGATATCTCTCCAAAGGAGGGGCAAATTCCATCTTGATCACTCACATCCCACTCCATGTTTCATAGCAAACCCGAAAACTACCTTTATAACTACCCGATTACGGAATAGCGTTTGGTAGTCCCAAAGTAGGCTACTACACATGTTGGAATCCATGGTGATCTCAGGTCTAAAGACTTTGTACCAACACTACCTGAGACCAACTAATGGCACATTAATTCCTGTAGTGTCTCATGGTGGGTCTATCCAACAATGTGTTCTCTAACACATGTGTCCATGTTTATTGACTTGGTATCTCCATACCCATGATCTATGAGACATGATCATCAATCAATAAACATGCCGATCTTAGAATCATATTAGTTCCATTAATATGATATATGATCAGGGATCATTTAGAAATAGATTCATACGTAAAGAGTCATAAATAAGTCACGTACTTATTGATCAATACAAGATGTCTATTTCATGGAACTGAATAACACTTTATTCATTTATACATAAACATTGACAATGATATCCAACATCTCTATGTTGCCTCTAGGACATATCACTAACAGATACACCATTGTAGCATTTCACCCTAGAGTATTTTGGGGTATCGTATTTATTTTATCCCAAAGGAAGATGATGGTCTAGAAGAGAATATTAAGTTATTGTGAATATTCATATGTTATAGTTGAGCTGTCAATGTCTAGGCAGGAGTAAGCGATATTTGATAATTTTGTAGTGTGACACACACAGAAGAGTCCTAACAAATTGTACACTAATGCTAAGTGGAGAATATAGTGTTAGAGGTAGGTTCCTATTGTACTTCTTTTATAGTTGTATAGGTTATACAAACAATTATATTCCTGGTTAGTTACCCAGTTCTATGCTCCCAGAGCTACGGGGTACTGCCTCCAGTGGTTCGGCCTGCCACCAAAGGCGATTTCTTACCGTCCGTCCTACACCATACCCAAACGTGGAGAATTGCAAAGGACGAACATGACTGTCACCACCTGCCGCCTACCTCTACAACCCGTGGGATATGACCATAATCAATATCTATGGAACAATCTAAGCACCACACTTACATTGCCACAAAGACCCTTACCTCCCAGGACGTCAATGACTAAGGCAAGGGCACACCTACATCCTAAATGCATATTGGACCATGACCATGGCAATAGATTTACTCGTATAACCATGTTATAATTATCATATAAACTATAGATGGGATATATATATATATAAGCAAGTAGAATATGAGGCACATTCAAATATACGAGAAGATAAATATATTATAAAGCTCAAAGTCATACATAATAAGAAAGATACAAAAGTCATACCCGACTCACTGAAGACGACTCGGGAACCAAGTAGACGCTCTAACCTAACTCCTAACTCCTAACTCCACTAGCCTAGAGACTAAGAGAGAAATGTAGGAACTACTTCTTGTGGTGTGTGTTGAGAGTGAAGTGAAGTTCCCCTTTTATAGCCTTCCAATGGTGGTTTGATAGTCGATTTATAACCGCCAAACGCGCATAACCGTCATTGTGGATGGCTGAGGATTGGCCATGTGGAAGGTGGAGATGAGGGGGGCCAGGGTCGGTTCGGTCGAACCCTGGCCATTTTCTAATAATGTACTGACTCTTGCTATTGGATTAACCATTTGCTTGCAGGTCTTAGACTTAGTCGTTTGAGTGATGTGGGTAATCGACTGCTTCTTCTAGGTCTTGAACTTAATGGGGTGAACCCCTAGTCGGTGTGCTTGAGGATTGGGTAGTCAAGCTTCCGCTGTTCTTTGATTTATATATATTTAATTGGCCGGTCGGCCTATGTAATTATTAAGTCAATGTAAATCTTTAAGTTTCTTTCATCTTAAATATACTTGCTTTGTATATCCATGCTTAAGATGAAAGTGTGAATCTAGTGCACATCCTAGGAACTAGATTCACATGAGTATGAGGTAAGAATATTTGAGATGTTGTAGATCTTTAGCCATTTTTGTCAAGTCTCCTGAATGTGTAACACATCTGGTCGCCGCCTTCGAGTGGTTTGACGGGCACATCTTAGGCTAGAGTTGACTGGTAGGCTAAAAGCTCAGCAATGTCTCATGTATTCATCTCTCGAGGCTCCGGACGTTCAGTTATGTTTGTTAGATGAGTTGAAGCATTTCACCTCATCTTGCAAATATAATGGGAGGTCTCAGGCCGCTTCCGACAGGCATGCTATCAGAGCAAATATCGACTATAGGAGCCTCTTAAGTTGGTCATTTAGAATGGATTCCCAAAATTATTTTGAGGGCTTTGCTCTCAGCTACAAACTATTTGTGAAAACCTTATTCAATCTTATATCTCATCCCTCTCTAGAGATTATTCTTCTCTATATCTCTATTTCAAGTTTTAAAAGCTCTTATCTTGCTCTATAGACCGAAACCTGTTGAAAGCTTGTGTTTCTATAAAAAGGAGTTTGAAAATACTTAATTATCACAACTAATAGGTACCAAAGGACTTTTGAAAGGTTTTGAAATCCCTTTGCTAACTATTCTTATGAGCTAGTGCGATTTTGCAAAATGTCGGGTTGAAATAGCCTCTAGTGAATGGGTTTTGAAATGGGATGATAAAACTTAAAACTTGATAGATATTATAAGGATTCCATCTCCCCAAGTTATCTCTGCACCAAAAATAAATTGGGTTGGTTTTGAGCTCCTCATTCTCAACTTTTCAAAATTTTACCGATGTGGCCTAAAGCAGGTAGTTTGGTATAGAATAGAATTGTTGTGCTTTAACCTCTAGATTGTTTGCTTAGATGGACCACCCAAGATTCATATAGATTCTGGACCACTCTAACATAATGCATTTAAAAGATAATAAATCTAGACACCATAAAACTTATGTAAAGTTTCATTTCATGCCGGTTATTTGCATTATGGAATTTTGAGTCATCCTGCTTAATAATTTTTCCTAGGCTAAACTGTAGGTCATAAACCTGAGAAATTTTACAGACAACAAATAAACTAACTCAGGAAGCTTCATGGATTGGATTTTTGCATAATTTTTAGACCCCCTCATCATAGTGAAATAAATCGATTAGTTAGCATAACTAGGTTCTGAAAACTGCAGACAGCTGCATTCATCTTTTTATATAGCCCAAAACATATGTGATAAAATATGAACCTTTTGACAGTAGCTTATAGACATAACCAGTATGCTCCACGAATTTTTATTAAATTTTTGGATCCTTGCATCATGCAATAAAAATTCACATAGATCTGAAAAGTCAAAATCTGAAAATCAGTAGTCGACTGGTTGTTGAATTTGTATAGACCAAACCATAAGTGATAAAATCTTGACTTCTTCAGGGTAGCTCACAAACCTATTCATTTGCCACCCTGATTTTTTCTCAAATTTTATACTTTTGGGACCTGGCCCAAAAAGACCTATGAAGACAGCAGACCAACATTTTCCAGCATTTTCCAGCACCGCAGCGTTCGACAAAAAAATCATTTCCTCTAGGGCAACCTAAACATCTAAAAATTAAAAAAAAAAATTTCCAACCAAAGGAAGCGTTGTTAGAAACCTGATACTGGATGCCATTTGACTTTACAACCTCTCTAGAATAAACGTTATGCTCTGTTTCCATCAAGATCGACATAATGACGGACCTAAGGCCACCAGGCTAGTTATTTCCCTATCTCTCAGATCCTCCAAACCCAAAAAACTTTAAAATTTTAAGGGGATAGTGTGACCTGACTAGTAAATCCTAGAGACATGCGTAGCACCCTATGTACTTCATGATGAACCAAGAACCTAAAGTTTTGGCTTTAAAATTAGTATGGTATGAGGAAAAAAATCTAAGTCTGGCTAGCCTCAGACGCCTACGAATGGATAACTGCCTAGGATCTTCTATTAATTCCTGATCTTGTTTAATTCTTGTAGATGCCTACCATGTACACGCCGTTCTACTACAGCCGTGGTTTCACCTGGAACTCCACTCAACATATGCTCTGGCTTATGCTGCAGCGTGCTCGGTTCACTTATCCACCAAACTACCACATCCTCAATAAAACCATTGGAACCTCTCAAACTTCTATGATGGCTCGTGTAAGCATTAAGGGTAGAACTCCATTAGAGGAGGACCGCCAGTATGCCGAGTATGGATGGGATAGTAACTCCGCTATGCAAAACTGCGCCTATGTTGCCATTAATCATCTTCGCAGTGAACTACTCGAAGGGGAAGAATTCTACTACTATGTTCCATCTTTGGCTGACGGAGCTGAGCACACTACCTACCCAGGGCTAGCTGAGATAGAGATAGGCCTGCACACTCCATATCTCCAACTAGCAGGATTTGTCCGTTCACTCGACAAGCTTTATCGCACGACTTTCGCTGAGCTGCAACTTGCCC
Organism: Oryza australiensis; assembly: GCA_019925245.2. Lineage (NCBI taxonomy): Eukaryota > Viridiplantae > Streptophyta > Magnoliopsida > Poales > Poaceae > Oryza > Oryza australiensis. Next base: position 1,318,899 of record JAIFGZ020000311.1, read on the forward strand.
GCACAAGGGTAGCCACCCTAGAAAGAAGTATCATGCCTAGGTTTCGCCAAGGACACTATACTCCAGAGTTCATGTATGGAGAGAATGCCATGTGTGCCCTGGCTGAAGACATACCACAACCAGCTGGGAATTATATCGAGCAAACTCCACCACCTTACGTTGATGTTAGACGTGTCTATCCTCCGCTGGGAACCACATGATTATATAGACCACCAGAATATGTTCATTGGTATGGACGCGTCTTCAGGTTGAAGATGGAAGACTAAGAAAGCAGGCTCTGAGAAATCCAAAGATATCAAGTATGTAGGCCTTATGGTGTATTGGTGACTCAACTTGGGAAAGAACCAAGCTATGTAATGGATGTAATGTAGTGGTCATGTAATGTTTTTATGTAAGGATCCAGTGGATTGAATGTAATAATAGTCTAGAACCTGTTTGGCTTCAACTTACAACTATTTTACTTGCTGTCCGAAAAAGTTGGTCTTGAAGATATAAGTTCAACAAAGATACAACTTGAGCTCATATTCCCAACATTGTGCCCATATGGTATCTTGGTGCAACCAAACTTTTTCATACCAATCCTTCATCATCTACTAGAACACCGGACCACCATCATGCCCTATAAGACCGCTCTCCACCTCTCCAATAAAGGTTTCCACAATTTTGAAGAAGCAAGTCTATTATACAACTTAAAAATGACTTAAGGTTAGACATATTGAATCTTGTATGTTTGAAAAGGTTTCAAAAAAACAAGAAGCTGATAAAACCAGGATATCAGAAACCCAGTGCTCCACTGCAGTAGTACACATTTCAGTATACTCGAATCATCTTTTCATACACCATACCAAATTCGGAATATCCAACCCAACATCATCATCCACACAAATGAATCTGAATTTTTTTCCAACATCATTATATCTCTAGGCTTTACAAGAATAACCTGGTTGGAGTACACCTAGCAGTCAATGTCGTCCAACCACCCATCCGACAGAACAAATCCAAACCACCTGAGCACCCAGCAACATCAAAAACTCATTGTGCCCCTAGTACAAAAGCAAAAGAGAGATTCTGGCAGTTACGCGCCAGATCCATACAAAAGAGGATAAATTCTAAGGACCAGCCACTACCTAATCTATCAGCAATCCTAGAAAAGAGAGAAAGACAATAGGTGCCAACACAATAAGGAGACAAACCGCCTCACAAAGGTAATCCGAGTAGCCATCCTCTGACACATCACACCATAGCTTCCAAACAAAGACAAATGGGTACAATACCCAAGCCAGCAAAGTACAAACAGCCATTCTAGCGTACCGCACACTTGCCCAAACCCATCGCCAAGCAGCCACCACCCCCGCCAGAATGTAGTTTCCATGACCGAAACGCCTTGACATCGCTAACATCCAAGCGTCGTCTTCGGCGACAAATTCATCCATCGTCTGAGCCGATGAGGGAACTTCTAGCCCCATCCCGGACCCTGCGATTGTAAGCCCTAACCGCTGACGAAGTCCACCTCTACTAGCAACACATCTCTTTGCTTCGTCTTCGTCGTGAAACCCTCGCTCCATTCCTTCTTCTCTAGAGCTACTCCGCCACCACTCACTCTCTAATCTGCTAGCCAGAGCAAGTGTGAAAGACAAGCCACCTCTCACACTTTTCCCTTTTAAATAAGGAGGTGGCACACACCAAAAGATTCCTTTGCGAAAGTATTAGATTATTAGGACTACTAAGTCTAGGGTATCTAGAGGGGTTTAGTAGAAGAAAAAATGGATAATATTGTTATCAGAAACAAAGAATTGCAAAAACATGAAAAGAACGACCACTAGGGACTTAATGATATATTCCCACTTTGTCCTAAACGAATGTCTTACCCATCGTCTCGTCAGAAGGAAGACCTGGATATGTCAAACCTAGTTAAGCCAACAGACTTACAACCACAACCCAACCCAAATCTTGGGGACGAGATTTCTTTTAAGGGGGATAGATTGTCACATACCCAAATCCTAGGGTCAAGGAAATTTTTGTCAAAACAAAATAAAAGTAAAGATGTTCAATTTTGCTAACCAAAATTTTTTATTTCTAACTTAGGTGAGATACTTCAACCAAATTTGCATGATTAAAATCTGAGAACAAGACAAAACTTTCCATTCCTAAACCTGAGCTTAGATGCAATCATGTTTGTGAGCCTGTATATGCATAAAAGAAGATGCTTTGACAATGAGTCCTTTGTGCATCTGGATTTTGAACTCTCATTTCATCATTAGGTCATCTCCTCAGCTCAAGAAAATTTATTATGAACCCTATAACCAAATTAGATGCATATACATGGAGGGAACACCTAAACAAAGAAAGGTTACCCAAAATTTTCTAAAATAATCCATAATAGATAAAATCATGAAAAAATTTATGGAGGTGCCAAACATTATATACAACTCAACATAATTTTAGTGCAATTTAAAAACTAGGTTTGATGCCCCAAACAAATTAGAAAAAACAGTCAAATATTAGGCTAATTAACATTCTTAGTCGATTAAAATGACAACTTGCCTAAAATATCATTAAAATGCAGATAAGTATATAGAGGAAATAATTTATTCAAATAATAGGTTAATTATCATGAACAAATATAATTTATTTAGAATTTTTCTCCTCAATTTAGGTCCCCTAAAAATTCAAACAAATTTCTAATTCTCCCATCTTTGCTTAATTTATGTGAACACTTCACACATGATTTTTGTGTGAAACCAAAGAAAATGGAATCTAGGTTTTCTCTCCTACCTCCAGAAAAATTTTCACCAATTTATCAGGCTCACACATCAAGTTATGAGGCTGCAAATTTAGGGGAAAAGAATAATTCAAAAATACAACCAAAAATCAATTGTACTCCATTTTCTACATATCCCTCTCATTCCAACCTAGTGTATCATGGCCTGGACCCACATGGCAGCTTCCATGGCTTGCTTTTCCTCTGTTCCTCTCTCCTAACCAACCGAGAACACTAGGGAACACGGGAGCGCGAGCCGACAGCATGCAAGATGCCGACGACGCGTGGCTTCGGCGTGTCAACTCGTAGGCTCCTTCTCTTGCCTTCAAACCTCCCCAGCCGCATCACCTAACCTCGCTCATCATTCCAGTGCCAACCAAACCAAGAGGGAGAGGCCTAGCATTCCTCATTCCCCAACTTCTTCCTTGCCGGCCGCGAAGAAGACGACGCCCCATTCACCATCGGGCCTCGCTCGCCCTCATCTCATCCTTGTTCCATTATCTACCCACAATGCCTAATCTTTTCCCAACTGACCCCATCGCACATTGTGCATTGCAGCAACGGGAACACTATCGCGCCCACAGGAGCTCGGGAGCGCGTACCGAGCACCACCGCCGTGTTCTTGTCGACATCCCGGCCGTCTCCGACCACCCCGAGGGAAGCCGACACGCCACTAGGATCGCCTCGACCTCCTCTTTAAGATGCCCCAAGAACCCTCGCCAATGGTCAAGTGAACGCATGGATCGACCTTTGTCTTCCTCAGCTCCGGCCGCCGCCTTCTCCGATTCTAACCATTCTCATGAGCTACGGCTCAATTCCTCACATGTGCAGCATCCTTAGGGCATCACTAAGCCATCCACCCCTTTTCTTGGCAGCTTGACGACCGGGTGGAGCTGTCGTCGTCGACCTGCCAACTCCGCCATCGCCCGAATCGGTCCTCGCGTCGCCATCGTTGCCCGAGCCTCGTCAAACCACCTGCACCATCGGGTAAGCACCCAGAACGCTTGAAGACACTCATGCATGCACTACCTCATAACAAATCGAGCCGTAGATCAGTATGGCACAACACCTCGAACCCGGCCGTCGCCTGTGCTCGCCGTCAGCGCCGCTCCGGTCACCATCGACCACGATTAAACAACCAAAAGATCTGCATTAACCTCAGCCACCTTTCTTCTTTTGGTCGCTCCTCCTGAATCGCCGCCGTTCGCCGTCGACGCCGCCTCAAACATCACCGGTCGCCGCAGCCTCTGCTCCTCCATGTGTCGTGCCACTGACATGTGGGCCATGGTCATTAGGCGCCAAGGACTTTGCTTAGTAAGAGCTTAAATCTTGTAAGGTTTATTTTGTAAATATTCTCTGAATGGCATGTGGACCCAAGGACTTAGATGTAAATACCTAAAACTCAGGGACTCTTAATGGACTTTGCTTTTAACACGTGCGGGCCGCGGGTTCTATTTCTAAAAATCTAGGGGCTTCATTGCAAAATAGCCAGAGATCGACCTGTGGACCCCATGAATTTCTAAATTAAAAATATAAAAGAAATATGCTAAAACAATATCTTTTCAACAGAAAAATTGACAAACTTGTAAAATCCATATAAAATTTAATAAGACTCATTTTGGGATGGAACAAATTTCGGTGAATTCACAAAATGATGAACTTTAAATTAGAATTATAAAACTTGGCACTCAACAGTGCAAATTTTGTCTCTAAAATTTAAATAAGGAAGATCACACATAGGGATTGCACAAACTTATAAAATACCTAGAAAATCCAATCTAACACATTTTTGGATAAACTCAAATTCTATGGATCCACCAACTTGCATTCTTCATTTAGGAAAAATAGAAATATATGGTTACTTTGTACCAAATGCCTCTAAAAACTATTAACTCTATAATAATAAGATTATGAATGCTGAACTTTAGGGATTTATCTAAAATTCATTTTTATCGTTGTTGAGTAAACTTGAATTATGTAGAATCATCAAAGCATGTACTTCCACATTGTAAGGTAAAAATATATACTTACTATATAATAAAATCTCTTTAATATTTGTGTAAGGAATAAACAACTTAGTACACACTTCAACTTGTAAAATTTGTAGAAAATTCATTCTTAATCCATTTTAAGTGAACTAAATGTCTATAAAACCAGCAAATAATGAACTTCAATTAGATGGAATAAAAAAATGGCAACTCCTATACTAAATATATCAATAAACTTTAATAGATAACTTAGGTGCTAAACACAATAGTAGTAGCTAAGCACTGTATATATATAAATAAGTGTGAAAGTATGTATATAAGAAAACTAGTTCAAAGTAAATCAAATTAAGGCTTGTTGGACCATAGAAAACATAAGTCCCATCCCTAACCACACATCTTAGCACACTTAGCTGATATAACAAATCCTAGGTTGACATGTTAAATAACTAACATAAGGACACTCCTTAGCTTAGAAAATATATAGTGGAGAAAATTGAACTCTAAAATTTTGAACTAAGATTAGATTTGTTAACTAAATTATTCACTTTCATACATCTCTAGCAAATAGAACATGTTCTGAATATAAAACTTCTATAGACATATATGTATAGGGGCTATACGCCTAGGACCCATTATAAATAGTAAAACCTATAAGAAATTCATAGTAACTCCAAAAATTGTAAAACCGAATGTGTTAATTTTAGAAAACACACCTCTACACTCTTGAGATGTTAAACCTAATAAAAATCACTTTACAAAAATATTTTATAGCACTACCTAAGTAAATACTACCTTATACCGAATAAACTTCTAAAATTAATAATTTCCAAAAATAAAAAGGGATAAAATAGGAAATCCTTCACCACAAATCTTATCCACGCAGCACCTACACACACTAAGTGAACTCATGCATTTTAGAGCATTTTAGAGTTTTACATGTCTTGATATTTATTTGTTACCGTTATTCTCTTTTAGTGGATGAAATTGCAACGGTGAGGAGATTGGTATTATAAATCAACCAGGGAGGTCTTATATCAATTATTGTGGCTATGGACCACTTACTATACTCTTTGAAAATCCTTTTGGACAGAGGTGAATCTCTGGTTATTTGTGAAATGAAATGAGATAAAATATGATTTTAGACTTGGGTGGCAAGTGGCATACAATTGATGTATTTGTATGCCGATAGGGGGAGTGTTCGCCTGAGTCGATTAAGGACTAAACTTCATATCATCCATTATGTTTACCGTACATCCACATGTGCTAGTATGGGATAGCCCAAGCTGATTAATCTATTTAGCACCTAGCCTTGCACAATGGGAGGCCGGAGTGTATGGGTTCAGATAACCTAGAGAAACTTCCTATTTTACCCTAATGTGATAGTTTAGGCGACTAAGTCTGTCCAATACAACGATATTGTGCCATGTGGGTGGGTTCCTGTCATGTCCGCCACCATGGCGTTAAGTTTAAGGCGGGGCCACGCCACTTAACAGTTCTAAGTCATGTTCCAATATGCCTAGGATGGAGGAAACACGTATCGTGCGGGTGCAAGGCTAGGGATTAAGTAGTGTAAAGGTTTTGTTATGACCTCTAGATCACACTCAACATGAAGAGTGTGGTGGAGTCTTGCAAACTCAAAACAAACTAGAGTGTTCATATCATGTGGATAAGGTTGTATAAACTCTGCAGAGTTCTGAAAACTAACTGATTAGCTGTGCTCATGGTCATGAGTGACATGATGAAGTGCTATGAGTATAATTTTGTGTTTTCCCCAATGTTTTTGAAACTAAATGATTTGAGCTGATGATGAGATTGATAAATGTGATGTGTTGCCTTACTCCCCGACGTGTGTAAGGGAATGATGTCTATCTACCTATGTTGAAACCATGCCATGATTATTAAAGCTTTACGCTTTGCTAAAATGTTTTGCTTAAATTACGTTGCAAATGGTTGTAAACTAAAATTAGCTTTATGCTAAAAATTGAGACTACAAATAGCCTCCCTTTGATTTAGAGCTTTCATGTATGTAGGTTTGATTGTGCGCTTACCAGTATATTATTTCTAATAATGTACTGACTCTTGCTATTGGATTAACCATTTGCTTGCAGGTCTTAGACTTAGTCGTTTGAGTGACGCGGGTAATCGACTGCTTCTTCTAGGTCTTGAACTTAATGGAGTGAACCCCTAGTTGGTGTGCTTGAGGATTGGGTAGTCAAGCTTCCGTTGTTCTCTGATTTATATATATTTGGCCGGTCGGCCTATGTAATTATTAAGTCAATGTAAGTATTTAAGTTCCTTTCATCTTAAATGTACTTGCTTTGTTTTATCCATGCTTAAGATGAAAGTGTGAATCTAGTGCACATCCTAGGAACTAGATTCACATGAGTATGAGGTAAGAATATTTGAGATGTTGTAGATCTTTAGCCATTTTTATCAAGTCTCCTGAATGTATAACACATCTGATCGCCGCCTTCGAGTGGTTTGACGGGCACATCTTAGGCTGGAGTTGACTGGCAGGCTAAAGGCCCAGCAATGTCTCACGTATCCTTCTCTCGAGGCTCCGGATGTTCGGTTATGTTTGTTAGATGAGTTGTAGCATTTCACCTCATCTTGCAAATATAATGGGAGGTCTCGGGCCGCTTTCGTCATGCTTCCTTTGGGCGTCTGCTAGACTGGTACCGGGATGCAAACAGGTCTCAGATCTTAGCAATAATGCTTATCTTGAGCACAGATGGGGTTCCTCGCAGCATTGTGGTTTCTGCTGGTTCTCTCTTCGACGGCACAGGAAGATCTTGGATGGTTCCAGTGTATATTCTTTACGGCCAGTTTCCGGTAGATGAGGATCCAGTCCCTCAGGGTGGTCAACCCTACTTGCAGCTAGACCCTATTCTGCCTGACCTAGCACCGCCTGTCCCAGAATGGCAACAAGAACAACAAGGGGGTGGTGATCACTTGGGCTTTATTGGTGGGGATCCGCATCAAGCTGGGGACCAGCAGGTGCAACAACAGTGGCATCACCTTGACAACGATCAGCACCAACCTCTGCAGCAAGAAGCAAACGACATGGAAGTGGACGGCCAGGAAGCTAATGATTGGCCAGCTTGGGATCCCCAGATCCCAGAGCATCCCCACATTCCCCAGCACTACATTGACATTTATCACTCCTCCTCTTCAATGCGCTATCTCAGAGCCCAGCGTCCCGACATCCCCCTAGAAGATCTCATTAAGGCGCTAAATGGGGAGCAGAACAGCTCCTCTTCAAGTGAAACAACTTCCCCTGCATTGAATGAAGACCAGGCTCGCTTTGAAGCGGCTTCGGCCAGATGCGCCAATCTGGTATTCTACGGGAGAAGGGATATCCCCAACACTCGCTTTGAGATCGGGGAATCTTCCAGGGCTCCGGTTTGCCTACACCCTCTTCAACTGAATCTCGAGGAGAACCTATCGACAACACAGGCACATGGGCTTGAGATTGTGCCCTGGCGCCCGGTGAAAGATGCCATTGCCTTGCAGCTCTGGCCCATGGTAGACAAGGCCATCAGAGAGGGTCACATGGCCATGGAAGTTGTGAACGTCCACACTGTTGCAGGCCCGGCTCAAGTCACTGATGACTCTGCTTGCACCTCCTCCCAATCAGGCCAAAAAATAAGCTCCCACCGAGTAAAAGTTCTCTTGCTCTGCCCTCCACAGTGTAAATTAGCAACAATCACACCCCTTTGATGCAAAACTGTGTGAGACGTAGTGCAAGGAGACATGTTAATGCCAATGGTTTTTTTGTCCCATAGTGAAGCTGGATGCAAACCCCTCCAAGAAGCGAAAGATAGTTGTGGTGCAGATCGATGAAAACACAAGGAAAGAAGGTCCTGTACAGCTATCAGTGCTGCAAGGATGGGGCATAGATTGTGGAGTGGCTCCTAGCGAGATCACGGAGGACATCTTCATGCAACAACCTGATGATAATGATAATCTGGATGTGCTGACTACCCTGGCAGATGGCCCTATCTGACTTTTTGATCTATCTTACTTCCCCCATCCCCTACTCTGTCTTTATCTTGAACTGTGATCGAAGCTTTTGTTTTATCAGTGGGATCTTACATGGCTTGATGGGCCTTATTTTTATCCCATCTTTGGGCTAAGTACTCCTTTTTTAGCTTCCCTCTTTATCTGGTTTTGTTCGCAGTCAGTCTGTCGTTTACTAGGGGGCTCATTTTGTTCAGCTTGCCTTGCTATGCATCGCAGGTTTCTATTCTATCTCATTCCTTCCTCCATGATGATTACTCGTGATTGGATCATCCTTTGTTGGAACATCAGGGGAATAAATGCCCCAGAAAGGTGGGAGGCGGTGAGGAACAAAATTGAGGAAAGTGTTTGCTCTGTGGTTTGCATTCAAGAGACCAAAAGGGAGCTCTCTGATAGGGGTTTTATTAGGAAATTGGCCCCCAAAAGCTTTGATTGTTTTGACTTTATCCCTTCTATGGGGTCATCTGGTGGCATTCTTATTCTTTGGAAAAGCAATACTTTCTCTAGCATGGTCTTTGACAAGCAGAGTTTTGGCATCTCGATCACTTTTAGTTCCCTTCAGGCACCCCTAACTTGGAAGATGACAGTAGTGTATGGGCCCTGTGATGATCCTCTTCATTTAGATTTCATCATCTGGTTTAAGAACCATGAGATTGAGGACGGAGATAATTGGCTGTTTTTGGTGGATTTCAACTTTGACAGATCTTTGAGCAACAGAAATAAGCCTAGGGGAATATCTTAGACACCTTCACGTTCAATGAGGCGATCGGGCACCTAGGTTTGATTGAGCTGCCAATCAAAGGTCGAGCTTACACTTGGAGCAACATGCAAGCGGATCCACTCCTTGAACAATTAGACTGGTTTTTCTCCTCGATCAACTGGACAACAGATTTCCCGGATACTACGGTGGTGGCGCTGGCCAGGACCATCTCGGATCATGTCCCATGTAAAATCATAATTGGTACAAATATCCCTAAGGCAAATATTTTTCAGTTTGAAAATTATTGAGCTGAGCAAAATGACTTTTTAGCCACAGTTATAGGCTGCTGGTCTTCAGTTGTATCACAGGGGGATGCAGCCAAAAACATCGCAAGAAAATTCAAAACCTTGAGAGCAGGGTTGAAAACCTGGAGTAGAAGCATCTCAAATCTCAGAGCTCTTATATCCAACTACAACACAGTGATCGATTTTCTGGATTCCCTAGAGGAAAGAAGGTGTCTTTATTTCACAGAAGCTAATTTAAGTAAGATTGTGAAGAAGAAGCTTCAAACTTGGCTTCATTACAAAGACATTTACTGGAAGAACCGGTACACGGTTAACAGAGTAAAGCTATGTAATGAATGTACAAAATTCTTTCACAGCATGGCTATAATTTCCTATCGAAGGAATACAATAGCCCAAATCAGGAACGAGGAGGGGAATTGGATTCAAGATCATGCAGGTAAGGCAGGGATTCTTTGGACATCTTTCAAGAACAGGATGGGTACAACTTTGAACCTAACTATGGTTTTTGATCTCCAAAGCTTGATCGCTCCAGTGGAGGGCTTAGATTTCTTGGCTTTACCAATTACTCATGATGAGATTGGTCTAGTGATCAAGCGGATGCCAAATGATAAAGCACCAGAGCCAGACGGTTTTAATGGCTTCTTCATAAAAAAAATGCTGGCAAATAATCAAAGAGGACTTTTATCGCATCTGTGACTCTTTTCAGGAAGGGTGAATCAGCCTAGAGCCCATAAATACCTCCTTTATTACCTTGATCCCCAAGAAGGATAGCCCGGAGGCAGTCAATGACTTCAGACCAATCTCGTTGTTGAACTCTTCACTGAAAATCATAACCAAAGTTCTGCCAGATAGATTGCAAGGGATTATTCGCACAGTGATACATCAAAACCAATATGGTTTCATTCGTTCATGATCGATCTAGGACTGTCTAGCTTGGGCCTATGAGCATATACATCAGCGCCATCATTCCCGAACAAGAATTGTTATTCTCAAGCTAGACTTTGAAAAAGCTTTTGACTCAATTGAACACATGGCTATTATCCAGATGATGCAAAGCCTAGGATTCCCCAAAAAATGGATTAAATGGATCAAAGAGATTCTTTCCTCAGGTTCATCCTCGGTCCTTGTAAATGGAGTACCCAGGAAAACTTTCAGATGTAGGCGAGGTGTGAGACAAGGGATCCTCTCTCACCCCTTCTCTTTGTCCTAGCTGCTAAGATGCTTCAAATCCTGATTAATAAGGCTAGACAAAGCGGACTACTTCATCTACCAATCTCACAACCCACCGATGACTTCCCAGTGGTGTAGTATGCTGATGATACTATCATTATCCTTCTGGTAGAAGCTGAGCATCTTTTCTTCCTCAAAAACCTTCTAACCAGTGTTCAAACTGCAACTGGTTTAAAGGTTAATTACAGGAAATCAAGCATGTATCCAATTAACATTGCTCTTGACAAATTAAGTCACCTGGCACATACTTTTGGCTGCGATGTGGGGTCTCTGCCTTTCACCTACCTAGGCTTACTAATGGGTACGACAAAGCCCAAAATGGAGGATCTAGTACCTATGCTGGATAGAATAGATAGGAGACTGTCGGCCTATGCAACATGGTTATCTTACTCTGGAAGATTGGAGATGATCAACTCAGCTATCACTCCAATAACATCTTACGCCATGTGTACCATCAAGATACCGAAACGAATCATTACTGCTATTGACCGAGCGCGTAAACAATGTCTCTGGAGGGGTAACGATCCCAGAAAGAAAGGGGGTAACTTGGCAGCCTGGCCAATGGTAGCAAGACCGAGACTGAAAGGAGGTCTAGGGGTGATTAATCTGAGATTGCAGAATGATGCACTCCTGATCAAACAACTCTCAAAATTCTACAATCAAGAATATATTCCATGGATTAATCTAATCTGGTTCAAATATTACACCTCCAAGGTTCCACATCTTTACAGAGTAATAGGATCATTTTGGTGGAAAGACATCATCCGGCTAAATGATCTCTTTAGAATGGTTACTAATTGCCATATTGGAAAAGGCAACTCGGTGAGTTTCTGGATAGACAATTGGAATAACCTGAACATTTCAGTTAATTATCCACACCTAGTCTCCTTTGCCAAGAAAAGAAATACTTCAGTAGCTGAGATAATGCAAGCCGAAGACTTGGATACAATCTTTCACTTGCCTCATTTTGATCAAACCTACCAAGAACTGGAATCGCTTCAACCGCTGCTGCTGGATCTGCGCTACGAAGAAGAATCCACAGATGTTTGGACCCTGGTCTGGGGGAACAGATACACTTCGAGATGCTTTTACAATCACATCTTTAGTGCCTTGGAGAATCATCAGAGTTATAATCTTCTTTGGGAATCTAAATGCATGTTGCGAATCAAATTCTTTGCTTGGTTTCTGCTGATGGATAGGTTAAACACAAAGTCGATGCTACAAAGAAGACACATAAACATCCAGGATGACAACCTCTGCATTATGTGTGATCGGAGGGAAGTGGAGACCATAGACCATCTCTTCTTTTCGTGCCCGTTTGCCACTCGGTGTTGGGCGCTGCTGCAAATCCAGTGGGACAGTAATCGAATCTTATGGATAGAATGTCTCGAGATGGTCTCTACAAACCCCATGCCTTGCATGGCCGAGATAACGCTAATCACGGCTTGGAAGATCTGGAAATTAAGGAATGACAAGGTCTTCCATCAACAAATCTGAGCATCACACTTTGGAAGAATAACTTCAAGCACCAGTGCACCCTTCAGATTCTTCGTCTTAGAAATGAAGCTAAATCTTCCTTTTGTGCTTGGCTAGACGCTTTCAGATAGGCTCGCGAATGTTTGTTGTAATTTGTGTTGTCATGGCATTTTGGCTTGACAACTTTTTCAGCTTGTGTTTTAAGGTTGTATTCTAAACATCCTAACCCTTTTCTTCCTATTTATAAAATTTACTGGTAACTGTGAGAATCTCTCCCCAGTTTTTTAGGTCAAAAGAAATAAATAATCTGATTTAAAAAAGAAAAAGAAGTAGCTAGCTGCTGCCCTCTCTCTCGTTTGCTCTTGTTTGATAATTAAAGAGAACTTAATTACATACACAAAACAATTTTTTACTACATGCAAACTGCGGACGTTTTTATGGGAAGGTGTTGATCAACAGAATCGGGTATGAATTCTACATGGTGAGATATTAAGAAAAGAAAAACTATATATGGATCATTTATGTAGTTTAACGTAAAACGCGCTTTTCACGTCACGCACTATTCGTCAGAAGGGTGGGAGCAGTGGGGAATCTTTTTTATTAAGAGAAGAGATATGCCACTCTATATATGTGGTGCTAATTATGTTACTCACCAAACAATGTCTTCTTAACCTCGTGTGAGCATCCTAACCTCGTGTGAGCGTCGGATACATTCATGCATGCTTTTTTACTACTTGTCAAGATTTTACTGAAAAAAAAATGCGAGCACCAGCCTCGAGTTTGGGGTGCACTAACCTAGCTACTCGCTGAGTTCTTTCCCTCAAAGAAGGTGTGAGATTTTCGGCGCACGTGCGCGTAACAAGAAAATCCGTTATTAATTAAATAATTATAAACTTAAAAATAAATTTATTTGAATTTTTCAAACAACATCTGTATAGAAAATTTTTATAAAAACACACCGTCAGTTTAAAAAATATGCTAATGAAAAAATAAGTTGAAGTTTAAAGTTTAAAGAAAAGATAGGTTGTGTTCAAATCCTAACTTATACTTCCTCACACGTATGGTTTCCAAACTTTTTTAAGGATGTGTTTTTTAAAAAATATAAAAATGATTTAAAAATCAAATTTATTTTTAAAATATTTTAGTTAATACTTACTTAATCATATAATTAATGATATAATTAATGAGCTATCTCGTCGTCTTTGTACGAGGGGAATGAGTTACCAACCAGTACTCAAGAACACAGCCTAAGTCATGCTCAGTTCGCAATTATCATCTATGTTGCTCTAATTTTTCGTAGGAAAAAAAGTACAAGCACATAATTAAATATCCCATCTTGGTTTTCTAGTTGTACTTAACAATTTTTCACGACTGCTTAAATGCAATAAAAAATTTAGCAAGATATAGATAATAATGAAATCTTTTTTAAAAAAACCAAATCGACATGAGAACTTTCAATTATATTTTAATAAGTAGAGTAAAAATCCAGACGGGTTGCACGAAAAACAACTCGATGAGTAGACCCTCGCCAAATATGACCAGCTAAACAAGCATGCGGCACACATAACAACACCTTACACTAGCCCACAAACACAAACACACATAACTACCATCGTTGAAGCCCAATGCACGACATCATTCTTGAGCTTACCACAAAAGCAACATTGTAGCTTCGATCATAACATAATCTATTTCCACAAATAGTCAAATACATAAAAATCAACATATCAAAAACATATCAAAAGTAAGTTTAATAATATAGCCAGTTGATGGCTATAGAAATGTAATGTCATCGAGAGAAATACTTAAGAGGAATGAATTGCTAATTTATCTATACATATTCCTTTCAGATAGTTATTTTTTTATTTTTTATTTGACTTGCTTATCTCTACTCTATCCTGCTTGAATATGAGCGAAGTTATTGAGAAGAACTAGCCCACATGACACATGGTATTGATTTGCATCGATTTCCGTGAGTCTAATGCTCACAAAACATGACAAATTCGACAACTGGAGTAGAAAGTTCATTTATATTAGATTTTTCAAAAAAATCGCCAGCAGCAAATGATCAACCACACGCGCGCACACATGCTTAAACGACAGCCACAACTAGCTAGATCGGTCATGACCACTAGTACTAATCTTTTACCTTTGACCGTAAGAAAAAGGAGGGTCACCAACACTACGACCACCACCTGTTGACCACTAGTACTAAGGGCCGGTTGATCTCTCAGTGTTGCGGGGCTAGGATATTAGCTGTGTGGTGTCTCCTGGGAAGCTCACCGATGAAGCCTTGATGCAATCTTCAGATGAATAGGATCCCAATGCTGCTCCTATCACCCCATCGACTGATCACTTTCATCATCCAGTTCCTCCCTATCTTTCTTATCGTTAATCTGATACTGTTAATTAGGAAGACTCGTGGGTTTTGAAACTGTTGGCATATGGCCCACTTTTATAATATTTATCAGTTTGTATTTAATCCCTGAGTGCCTCCCTATCTCTATCTTTGGTCTCTCACTCCTGATCAGCCTTTATTTATGCTTGAGATGGCTTCTTTTCGCTTTGGGTGCTCCCTCAATCTGCCCAGTCACCTGATTATGCTGGCCATATCAGGCTTTCATCCCCTCCCTCACCCCTATCTCCATGAATAATCGAGATTGGTACATTTTATGTTGGAATATGAGAGGAATCATGCCCAGAGAAGTGAGAGGCTGTTAGAAATAAAATTGAAGAAAGTGTCTGCGTTGTGGTTTGTATCCAGGAAACTAAGAGAGAGCACTTTGACAGAGCTTACATAAGAAAATGAGCCCCTAGGTGTCTTGATTGTTTTTGTTTTGTTCTTTCTGTGGGGGCCTCAGGGGCATTCTAATTATTTGAAAAAGCAGCGCCCTTTCTGGTGTGGTTTTTGACAAGCAATCTTTTGGTCTCTTCGTCACCTTTAACTCAGCACACGGTCCTCATTCTTGGAATCTAACAACTGTGTATGGGCCTTGTGAGGATCCTGCTCGCTCGGAGTTCATCTTTTGGTTCAGAAATCACAACATTGCAGACAATGATAATTGGATCTTTTAGGCGATTTTAAATTTTATAGATCCCTTAGTAATAAAAGCAAAGTCGGGGGGCAATATTACTGACATTTTGATCTTCAATGATGCGATCGGTCATCTGGGTTTGGTCGAGGTACCAATAAAAGGAAGGGCTTACACTTGTAGCAATATGCAAGTTGACCCGCTGCTTGAACAACTAGATTGGTTCTTCACATAAGTGAACCGTACAATAGACTACCCTAACACCACTAATATCATGTTAGCAAGAATCACCTCTGACCACATCCCATGTAAGATCGTCATTAGCACTGACATCCCCAAGGAAAAAGTTTTTCGTTTCAAAAACTACTAGGTTGAACAAATGGATTTCATGGATACGGTGAAAGACTGTTGGTCCTCTACTTCAAGTCAAATGGATAAAACAAAGAACATCTCAGCAAAGTTCAAGGCCCTAAGGGCGTGTCTAAAAAATTGGAGCAAAATATCTCCAATCTCAGGCTCCTCATCAACAACTGTAACTCAGTAATCGGTTTCTTGGATTCTCTACTGATTCGTCCCACCAGGCGTGCCAAGAAGCGTGTTGATGAGAAATTCTCCCACGCGCTGGCCCGAGAGATTAGCTTTACTCTAGTGCGGGTCCGTTCTTGGTTGCCTTTGATGATTTGATGTAGAGTAGGCGTGCCAGTTGGTTTGATCTATTAACCAACAAGAAACAAACAGATATGCATTATGATTAAGGTTAAATCCTACCGGATAGGCTCAAGAAACCAATTTACATATAATTGCTATTCCAAAGCACATTTAGACTAAGTGGTTAGGATAGATCGGCTATGCCGAGACAGTATAAACCACTTAAACCAAATATACATCAGGATAATAAATATATGCATTTGTAGCCTAGCCAAGGCTATAGATCTAATGCGAATCGGCTAGTACTCTGATGCATTTTATAAAAAGATATTAATTTAACCTAAATGCGCTAAACCTAGATCAATCGGCTATCAACAAAGGCTGGCAGCTTGATACCGGCTTAGGGCATTTAACCAGATTGAGATCTTAATATAAAAGACGGCTTTAATATATCTAACAGTAAATATTACTAGAAAGATAACTAAAACAGATAAGGCTGGCTGAAACCCCGGCACTGTCTCTAATGATAAACATCAAGCCGAATAGATCTTAATAGTTCTAAAAGCGACTTAATAGATCGATCAGATGCATCATTAAGTACAAAAAGAAGTATCAGATCTATAAAAACTGATGTAAATCCCTCGAGACGGTGGATACAACATATAACCTAGTCCAATATCTAGATCTAGCTCTATCGGCCACTGCCTCCCGAGAAAACCAGCCGATGGTGAGATAGATCTAGATATTGCTCTAGATTATATGCTGTATATGATAAATTGCGCAGTTTATATCATCAAAACTAGAGTATCATAACGATGTAAGCACTAATTCCGATGATACAAGCCGCTAATGACAAGCAATTACCTTGTTCGGAGATCAAAATTGATGTAGCCCGAGCGAGATCAAGAACTCGTCGAAAAGAATAAAAGGTTGGCGATGCACCGAAGTTGATTGATAAGATGTTGGTTGTTCTTTTTACATGGGGTCTCGGGTCCTATTTATACCCAAGTACAACGAAATCCGTGTAGAACACGGTTCCTAACTTATCTACTGTACATCGTACGACAATATCCCGGGACGTGGTCCCATGCCACGTTACAAAAGAAATATCTATACAAATCCCTATTTTACAGATACAAGGTCCGTTACAGGACTCTATCCATAGATGGCAATATCATGAATGAACAATTGGGAACCGAATCTAACATTTATCTTCAAGCTTCCTTATCAGGATCGGTTCCATCTTCATCTTCGAACCGAAATCAGCTATCGGCTATCCTCATCCGATTTGGCCTTAGCCGACTGGTTTTCCAACCGATTTGGTCTTAGCCGATGCGGCCTTTGTTTCTCCGCAGATCACACTTTCGATCTGATTCTGCTTCAATCTTGGCCTTGAACTCAGGGATTTGGTTACCAAATTTGGTCGTTAACACATGCCCCCCAAGTCCGTGATAAGATAATATCATGGATTTGCCGCTTTTCCGAATTATCGCGTGACTTCCATCCCAGTCCATTTCGACCGTTGAAAAAACTCTTTAAATATTGCCCGCCCGACGCCGAAACAAGCCACGTTGTCACTTTTTTTGCTCCTCAAGCTCTAGCCAGAAAAAACCCTTCTGCTTCCTCGGCGACCTCGTTGGAACCGCCTTCGGATCTCGTCGGCGAACACCCCTGAAGCGGCGATCTCCTTGCACCGATGGCATCTTCAAGCACCCCCTCCGATGCGGCCTCCTCGGAGTACCCCGAGGTAAGTTCTCATCGGCTCAAGCTCTTTACTTTGCGCAATCTGGTTTTTTTCCCTTTTGTAATTCTGCTATTCCTTCTTGTGATGTGTAGCATCTTACCCACCAGATCACAATTCCTTGCCTTCTTCACCCTGACCAGCTATTATTAGGGCCAATCGGCAATGTAGACCCTGTTGAGTTTATTAATGCTGAGACCAATCGGATCCCCTTCAGATTCTCCATCCCAGATTTAGCTTATTGGTCAGGGGTCTTCAAATCCTTGCCATCAACGGACAAATACTGGCCGTCTTGGTATGCTTGGGTATCGGCTAGCAAGCAAGCCCTTTGGGATGAAATAGGAATCGGCCAGTGCCTAGCGCTAACCTTAGTCGATATGCCTAAGGACGAACCCTTGTTGTTGGTTGCAAGTTACTTTTGGTTAGATACATTGAATGCCTTCCTTTTTAGACAAGGGCCGATGATGCCAACTCTGCTGGACATAGTCATGATAACCGGGCTGGATATTACATCGGCTGTTGACCCCTATGACCTTAACATCAAGTGCCAACACAATTTCAAAACCAAGAGCATCAGTGGCTGGAGTGGATTCATATCAATGAACATGAGGGACGGCCCAGTCTTTGATAGGGAACACAGATCATTTCTGATGATGTGGCTGGAGAAGTTTGTCTTCTACGGATCAAGCTGTGGACCAACCACCAATTGGCAGCATATAGCCGAAGCACTTGTGGAGAAAAAGGAAATTCCTCTAGAAAAATATCTACTCGGCTATCTATACCAAATGCTGAGCAATGTGCCAGCTAAGCTTGCTTCGAAACAGTCCATCAACACAGGAGGCCCTTGGTGGCTACTGCAATTGTGGCTTGACTTGCACATCTACAAGGCTGCCCAACGACCAAGTTTGCTATAAGCCGATTTTCCTTTAGCCGAGCCGAGGTACCGTGATGAGGAGGAAATAACTACTCGGTGCTGCATGTCATATGGAGAGGCTGCTTCCTCCTATTCTGGCTCCAAGTTATCGGTGAGTTCTTCAAGAATTGGTTCAGTAATTTTATAATGGATTTCCAGTGATTCGACAATCTGGTTTGCCTATGACAAATTCAGCAAATTCGAGCTGCCAAATGATCTTCAGCTCGATGAAATAAATTCCCCAAGATTTGAAAAACCGAGAGAAATCTTTATAACTGCGATCTCCCCCTGCATCCTCCCAGTTGGTATCCATCAAGGGAGAAAAAGTCAGATGACATATGAGTTTTATCATCCGATGGCAGTGCAAGACAGCTTTTGGGCCAAGCGCCATTGGTTTATATTACTCGGACAAAATCCAAGCCGAGAGGCATTATAGATGGCAGAATTATGATGCATCGGTGTTGAATCTCCCAAGCCCCTTCTCGGCAGCTTTGGAGACATTGAGCTGGCCGTCGCCAGAACAAGCGCCTTTAGCCGATGGTGGGCAGAGTGGAAGTCACACCTTTTTTATCATCGGGTTCCATGTATCTCACTATCATTGATCCTGACATGGTTCCATCGGTAAGTGCTTCTCTTCTCTAGTCTTTTCTTCTTCATCGTCTATTGTATGCATCATCACTCATGCCTTTGCTCTTGCAGACAAACGACGCTTTTCCTCCTCGGGTCAGCCGATCAGGGGTGGACGTAAACTATGGCATGGGTGTTCTGTCGAACGGCTGTGGGTTGGCACCTTCCATCATCGGCTTCAACGCGCCGAAGGTGTCAACTCTACTCCACGGCCAAACCCGTGAGCCTATCCATCGGCAAAAACGGAAACAGCCGCCGACTGTCGCTGCACCGGCCGCGGCAAAGAAGAAGCCTGCAAAGAAGCAAAAACCAAGCCCAGCCGATGATCTATCCCCCATCGACCCAGAAGTCGATGTCGTGCTCGATGAAGAAGTTCAGGACGACGAGATGGAAAAAGCTCTTGATGACGCCGCAGCCGAATCAAGCTCCTCCGGTAAGTACGCTCGGACCCCATCAGCCGACGAGGCATCTGTGCAAAAAAACCCCAAGTCCTCCAAGACGTCCCGTCTGTCCAATGCCGGTAAGCTACTCTCAACACTTAGTCTTTTTAATGCCTTGATTTATATTCTTCTTACTGTGTATTTTGCATCGGTAGAAGAAAAAGATGGCATCCAAGAAGAAAATGGCTCCTCTTCGTTCAGTAAGTCCTTCTAACTTGCGTCCTTTCTCACTTAGCCGATTTCTAAACTTACCCCTTTTCTTTTTAGCCTCCTCGTGCTCCGACACCTGCCCCCAAGTGTCAAGTGAGCACACTCCATCGGCCGTAGGTGGTGGCAGCGTTGACGGCGAAGCTACTTCGGCTCCAGCGATCTCGGTAAGTTTTGCTGATTTTCATAATTGGCTCAATGATTTTCGTTAACCTTTCTGACTGTTTCTTCTCTTACAGAGCGTAGCCGACCTCCTAGGCTTTGACCTATCAGAGTTCGTCGATCAGGATGAAGTTGCTGACAAGGCCATAGTACCACTGGACGAAGATTAAGGATTACACTGGCCGACATCGCTAATCGGCTGGAGAGTTCCTTGGATGCACTGGTGGCCGATTGCGGCTCTGTCCGTAATCGGTTTGAAGAAATCCAAGCCAGGCTCCCCGATGATCTAGCCGACACCATCGCACCAGTAACCTTTCTCGAGGCACATCGGCACAAGTACGAGAGAGCAAAGCAGCGGACAGCCGACCGCCGAGAGAACAAGTCATTGGTAGCTACGATCAAGGCTAGTCAAGCAGAAATCAAAGCAGAAAAAGTCAAGTTCGATATTCTGAAGACTGAGCCAATTGCCAAACTGGATCGGCTTCATGCACACCAAGATGAACTGGTGGCTGAACTCGTCAAGATCGAGACTGAAATCCAGATCCAAGAAGAATGTGTGGCCGGCGTGCCAAAGGAAATCGAAGATCAACGAGGAAAGATCAAGGCGGTTGTGTCCTATATAACCGATCTGACGAAGGCAGTGAAGCCAGTGGCCAGAACTGATGCAGCCGATGCCAAGGCGGTTGAAGAGATCGATAAGATTTGCCGTAAGGCGATATCGGCTATTGCTGACTCCCTTAAGCGTTAAGCTGATTGTTATAGCCAAATAGGACATTCTTGTAACTGAACTCCTGATCCATCTTGTAATTGGCTTGAACTACTTTTGTAATCGACTCATTCTGCTTAATCTTTATTGAATGCCACTGATATGTATGCTTGCCGATTACTTCACTTTAAACTTGGAAGCTTCAAAAATCTAAAAAATTTGCTCTGCCTGCCTTCTTGGTATCCGATTATATGTGTTGTATATGCCCCCCTAATTTTGTTGATGGTATCCTTAGCATTATCAAAATTATCAAATCAAAAATCTTGTCGCTGTCGGCTAGGCTGAGCCGATGTAGAAAAATTAGGGGAAAACGTGGCGTAAAAAACGTCCTAACGGCGACGCTTGTGTCCCACAACGCATTGGCTAGCATGAATCAGCACAACCATAGCCGAATCATGAATTGATCTAAACACTTGGGTAAAATTTCTTCAAATACTTGTCGTTTAGAGCCCTTCCAAATACTTCTCCATCCAATCCTTCTATCATATAGGCCCCTTTAGAGACACATTTATGGATCTTGAAAGGCGCTTCCCAATTCGGTGACCACTTGCTGAACTTATTCTCAGCAATATTAATTTCCAAATGAACTCGCCCTCTTCAAACGACTTAGGCACAACTTTCTTGTTATAGTGACGGGCTACTCGCTCCTTGTCCATTGTCACCTTTTCCAAGGCCCTCATTCTTGATAAAACCAAGTCTTTTGATTCATCCATCATCAAGTTGCAATAATCGTCAACTGTAAGCTGATCTTGTAACTGAATCCTTTTGGAGCCGATGATTTTTTCTCATGGCAGCACTGCTTCATGTCCATAAACCAGTTTATATGGAGCCACTTGGATAGATCCATGGCAAGCCATCCGATAGGCCCAAAGTGACTCAGCTAATCGGCTGTGCCATTGCTTGGGGTATTCAGCGTTCTTTCTCTTTATCAGCTTGATTAGACTTTTATTTGAGGCCTCTGCTTGCCCGTTAGCCTGAACATAATACGGCGAAGAATTGAGTAACTTGATCCCCATGCCGTCGGCAAACTGAACGAACTCATCCGATATGAAAATAGATCCCTGATCCGTAGTTATAGTTTGAGGGATGCTGAATTGGTATATGATGTGTTCCTTAACAAACTCGATTGCGTCCCTAGAATCGACCTTCTTCAAAGGAATTGTTTCCACCCACTTGGTAAAATAATCTGTTGCCACCAATATGAACTTGTGTCCTTTACTCGAGGGTGGATTGATTTGGCCAATCATGTCGATTCCCCAACCTTTGAACGACCAAGGTATGATAATCGGGTTCATAGCCGATGCTGGTGCTCTCTGCACAGCTCCAAACTTCTGGCAATCCTAGCAGCCTTTGTAGTAATTGAAACAATCTTCTAGCATCGTCGGCAAAAAATACCCTGCTCTTCGAAGTAGCCACTTCATTTTGTGAGCCGATTGATGCATGCCACAAATTCCCTCATGCACTTCTCCGATAGCCACCTTGGCTTGATCGGAACTGAGACACTTAAGCAACACGCCATCAATCGTCCGATAATACAATTCTTCGTCGAGCAAGACATATCTCAAAGCCTTGTAGCGCAATTTCCTCGAAGTCGACTGGGAGGGGTTTCGTAAGTAGTTGTAGACATCAAATCTCTGGTCGTTGGCTGTCATGGTGGCGATCTATACTTCAATACCTTTCGTCATCGGCCTGTAGCCTGATGCCCCCGAGCTAAATCATTGGCTTCTGCATTCTGTTCTGGGGATGTGCTCCAAAGTCACTAGTCGAAAGTGAAGGGTTACGCGGAAGCTACCATAGCTAATAACGAAAATTTTCTACCGCGCAAACCAGGAACACTTACAAGTAAGGGTCGATAGATCGTTACTGATTGGAGTAGAGTACAGCGGATTAGCCAATCAGGAGCTATCCGATCCGGAACAGTGTTGGCTGATGACAGCCGATTCCCGCAAGCCGACAGCCGATTAACCAATCAGCCGATTCACCGAGTAGCCGATTCATCGAGTCGTCCGACCGCACTCGCGCGCCTCGCTCCGATGCGCCCGGCCGCACCCGATTCCACCACAGCCGATTCGTAGCCGAGGAATAGCACCACAATGTAGCAGGGCCTATACCGGTATCCACACGTCCATGGACAGAACGCCTACCACCCGTGTGCTAGCACAAGATGCAAGGCTAGGGTTTAGCTCGGAGGTAGGAAGGGTTTCTATGGAGATTGATCTCGCCGACTTCTGTTGCACCAAATCAGATTGATTCGGTTTAATTGCATGCCGCAGCTCTCAACCCCTCACCGCTTTATATAGAGTTGCCGGTTGGGCCTAGAGGCCCATCGGGACTCTATTTTGAATCGGATCCTATCCGAATCTCATAGAGTTGGCCGGACTCTATCCGATCGGATCCCTATACGATTGAGCCGTATCCGAGTCTAACTCGAATGCCTGTTCTTATCCCCTTAAGCATGCGACCCTGTAGGGTCAGGTATACTCGGTTTCGGCCCGAGTCGACCGTCGGCTCGAGTCCAACTCAGCCGATCGTCAGCTCTGGTCCAACTCAGCCGATCTGTCAACAACGGCGCCTAGTAGCACATATTGACACCATAGTATACAAGAATATAATATCGGCTCTGAACCTGTAATGTGTACGCAAATCCCTTTGCCTCACGATACCAATTAAGCTATAGGCAAGATGTGTGCCATCCCTTCAATAGCTTAACCATTCACTCGAACCGTATTGGATTATCTGTCTGTTGATTGACTCCTCAATCAACTCGGCATAGCCATGCACTTCCATAATCCATTACCTCGAGGGGCCCAAAGATATCTCTCCAAAGGAGGGGCAAATTCCATCTTGATCATTCACATCCCACTTCATGTTTCATAGCAAACCCGAAGACTACTTTTATAACTATCCAGTTACGGAATAGCGTTTGATAGTCCCAAAGTAGGCTACTACATATGTTGGAATCCATGATGATCTCAGGTCTAAGGACTTTGTACCAACACTAGCTGAGACCAACTAATGGCACATTAATTCTTGTAGTGTCTCATGGTGGTCTATCCAACAATGTGTTCTCTAACACATGTCCATGTATATTGATTTGGTATCTCCATACCGTGATCTATGAGACATGATCATCAATCAATAGACATGCCGATCTTAGAATCATATTTGTTCCAATAATATGACATGTGATCAGGGATCGTTTAGAAATAGATTCATACATAAAGAGTCTCATAAATAAGTCACGTACTTATTGATCAATACAAGATGTCTATTTCATGGAACTGAATAACACTTTATTCATTTGTACATAAACATTGATCATGATATCCAACATTTTCATGTTGCCTCTAGGGCATATCACTAACAGAAAGTTGTCTATCAATTCTCGGCATTTTTGGTAGTAGATCATCAGCACATCGTTCTTGCATTCAAATTCTCCTGACAGCTGGCTGATGACCAACAGTGAATCTCCCATTATTTTGATGGCGTCGACTTCAACCGCTTTGAGTAGTTGTAGTCCTTTGAGTACGGCTTCATACTCGGCTTGGTTGTTTATGACATGGGACGTGATTGAAAAGGCAAACTCAAAGCTTGCCCCCTTGGGAGAAATTATTACCAAGCCGATTCCGCAACCATTGGTGCAAACCAAGCTATCGAAAGTTAGAGTCCAAGGCATAATTTCTACTGAGCCAATTGAGTCATCTCTGTGTTCCACTATAAAATCGGCTATAGCTTATCCTTTGACTGCCCTGGGCGCCTGGTATCTTAAATCAAACTCCGTCAAGGCAAAAATCAATTTCCTAACCTGTTAGCACTGGAGTCGATAGCATGTATTTTACTATATCGGCTTTGCATACCATGGTGCACTCATTGGATAACAAGTAATGCCTCAAATTTGTGCACAAAAAAGACAGGCAAAGACATAATTTTTCCGCTGGTGAATACCTTGTTTCTGCATCCAGAAGCTGTCGGCTGAGATAAAAGATGACCTTTTCCATCCCTTTGATTTTCTGAATCAAAACCGAGTCGATGGACTTTTTGTCGGTGACGAGATATGCTTGAATGGTATCTCTTTCGTAGAGAAATCAAAACTGGAGGTGAGTTTAAGTAATCCTTGATATTGTCCAACACTTTTTGCCGCTCTCGCCCCCAAGTGAATGCTTGGTCGGCTTCCAACCGAAGCAATGGTGTGAACGGCTCCATCTTTTCTGAAAGATTGGCGATGAATCGTCTGATGAAGTTGATTTTGCCGATCAAAGATTGCAGTTGCTTCTTGTCCCTCGGAGGCTTAATTGCCTTGATAGCATTGATGCTCCTTGGTGTGACCTCTATTCCTCTCTCATGAACAAGAAACCCTAAAATTTGCCCGGTCGACACGCCGAAGGCACTTTAGTGGGTTCATTTTTAGGCCGTACTTCCTCGTTCTCTCCAAAACCTGTCTCAGATCGGCTATGTGGTCTTCTATTTTCCTGGATTTGACGACAACGTCATCAATGTAGATCTCCACTAGAGAGCCGATCACATCATGAAAAATATAGTTCATGGCCCTTTGTTAAGTTGCTCCAGCATTCTTCAAGCCAAATGTCATGACAACACATTCGTATAAGCTGATTGCTCCTGGGCATCTGAAAGCAGTCTTGTGGATATCTTCTTCGGCCATGAAAATCTGATTGTAACCTGCATTGCCATCCATAAAGCTTATGATTTTGTGGCCGGAAATAGCATCCACGAGCAAATTGGCTATGGGCATTGGGTATTCATCCTTAGGGGTAGCTTTGTTTAGGTCCCTGAAATCAATACACATCCTAAGTTTGCCATTTTTCTTCATTACTGGAACTATGTTTGACACCCACTCTGCATATCGACAGGGCCGAATAAATCCAGCATCGTATAGCCGAGTGATTTCGGCTTTAATCGCATCATACATATCGGCCTTAAACCTCCTGGGAGGCTGTTTGTATTGCCGATATCCAGGCTTTATATGCAGCCGATGCACAATAATAGATGGGCTAAGACCAGGCATCTCGAAATACTCCCAAGCAAAACAATCTTTATATTCTTTTAATAACTCAATAAGCATGGATCTAAAATGAGAAGACAAATTTTTGCTAATATATGTCGGCCTAGGCCTATCTCCTGGACCTATATCAATCTCTTCTAAGTCGTCGACCGAGATAAAACCCTGCCCAAGTTTGTCGTCGTTGTCGTCCACGGTGTCCTTGCTGTAGACGCTCGAGCCCTCCACGACGCCCTCTGTAACGCCCCACCCTTCTCAGGCTGGGCCCGCCTACATCTGGAAGCTCTCGTAGGATCTTAGACTGCCCTCACAGACCAACATCAGTCTTTTCTGCGCACTTTGTCCTCACTCATGTGCACCCGGGAAGAACTTCCCTATGAGTATTCTATTAATCCTATTAAGCCCTGGGCCAGGATGTTACATCCACACCCCCTTAGAAGACCCGACGTCCTCGTCGGTCAACCCCAGGCCAGGAACCTCCCCTCTTGGCCATGTCCGTGCGTCCAGTGCCGGCGCATGTACCATGTCGTGTCCTCTCAGGGCCCACGCGCCATGCGCACCATGCCCGCGCAACTGACCCGCCACGAGCCCCATGAAACCATGAGGGTCGGCTCTGATACCACTTGTAATGTCCCACCCATCCTGGGCTGGGCCCGCCTACATCTAGAAGCCAGCCCGCCTACATCTAGAAGCTCTCTAGGATCTTAGACTGCCCTCACAGACCAACACCAGTCTTTTCTGCGCACTTTGTCCTCACTCATGCGCACCCGGAAAGAACTTCCCGGTCGGTCACCCATCCCCAAATTGCCCCAGGCCAAACACGCTTAACCTTAGAGTTCTTTGGAGATGAGCTTCCGAAAAAAAAGTTGCAACTTGTTGGTATGAGTATTCTATTAATCCTATTAAGTCCTGGGCCAGGATGTTACACCTTCAAAGTAATAATTGAGGCTCTTCGTCTCCAATGGGCTGTATAGCAGAATCGGACACCTTTAGAAAATTGGCTTGCCAGATCTTGTCGGAAAGGCAATCAATACCATCGATTTCCTAGAGCGGCAAATCGGCATTAGCGATGTTCACTAACCTGTCGGCTGGCACGATCTCAACCTTGTCGCCTTGCCATTGGATCAAAATTTGATGCATTGTGGAAGGGACGCAGCAGTTTGCGTGAATCCAGTCCCTCCCAAGCAGTAGGCTGTACGATCCCTTCCCGTCGATGACGAAAAATGTCGTGGACACGGTCTTGTTGCCGATGGTCAGCTCCACATTTAAAACAACCCTTGACTTCCGATGGATTGCCGCCAAAATCTTTGAGAACCATGTTTGTCTTGATTAGATCTTTGGCTCCTTTGCCCAGCTTCCTGATGGTGGCATAGGGCATCAAGTTGACTGCGGCCCCTTCATCGACCAGCATCTTCGACAT
This sequence comes from Oryza australiensis, assembly GCA_019925245.2. Lineage (NCBI taxonomy): Eukaryota > Viridiplantae > Streptophyta > Magnoliopsida > Poales > Poaceae > Oryza > Oryza australiensis. The sequence continues at coordinate 1,346,352 of JAIFGZ020000311.1, forward strand.
CGGCTTCCTGTTAACAAATCCTTTCACGTAAAGTGGCTTGAGGTGCCGATTCTCAGTTCCCTCTGGCTTTTCAAAAATAGCTTGCTCTGGGGACAGAGCTAGCCTTGCCGAGGTATCCTCCACGCTGTCTGTATCGGCTTCTGTAGAACCGAATTCGGCTGGCAGTATAAAGGCCATGTTAACCGATGCAGTAGCTTTTCCCTTTCCCTTTGCTGTCCTCCTAGCTTGGTCGGTTGGCCTTTCGTCGGCTGAATCGTCTTTCTTCTTGGGCTTCCATTGTTTCTTGCCCCTACGCTGCCGAAAGCGGATTTCCTCCTAGACTTGGTCTTCCTAGCCATTGCTCTTCACCCGCTGAGTTCTTCTTTTCTGGTTTTTTGTAAATAGGTCAAAAGGACACCATTGTGGGTTAGCCGATTGTTCTTCTTTGGCTACTTCTTCGTCGTATTCATCTTCATCTTCATCCTCGAAGAAGTCCTGGTGGATCGGCCCGAGCCGATCATGCACTAGCAGCTGCCTCTGATTAAGTTGCACGGCCCTGGGGACGAATTGGGTAGAACTTTGCATTGGTGGATCCCTGTATTTGTCCTCATGATACTCGCTGCAGGCCGGGCAGTTGTCGATCGTCGGTAGCCTCATCCCCGATTCCCAGCAGAATCGGAAAAATTCGCAGCGCCAATGCGGGTCGCAATCGCTGTGGTACCTGACAAGTTGGAGTCCCCTAACCTCAGGTTCTCTAACGTAAGGCTTGCCATGTCGGGCCTCCTCTTCTTCCCGAAAGCATCGTTGAAAACGGCGCATGGGGTCCATGCGCCTGGGTCGTCGATCAGCCGATTGGCCAGTTGAATGCACCATGTTGACCGGCGTGGCTTGATCTCCGGTCGGCTTCTTCTTAGCCTTGACCCCTTTGAGTGTTTCGGCTAAGCTGTACGTCATTTTGTTATGTCAATCAGCTCGCCTGGGGCCGGCTTGGACCATGTTGATCGGGAAGGGGTTGCCATCAAGTTTCATCGGCCGAGGTGAGTCGGCAAACTTTAGCTTTCTGGCCTCAATGGCCAACTGGATCTGCTGCCTGAAAACCTTGAAGTCATTAGTGCTATGGGAGGTGAAATTGTGCCATTTACAGTACTTCTTCTTTCAGAGTTCATCAGCCGATGGGATCACGTGATCGGCTGGTAGTTGAATTTGTTTCTCCTTCAGCAACAAGTCGAAGATCCTATCGGCTTTCGTGATATCGAAGGCGTACTTCTCCTCCTTAGCTGTCTTCAGCAGCCATTGACAGACTATGGCCTTCTTGTTCTTTGTCCATTCGGCTGCTGCTACTTCAGCATCGTCATCGCTTGTATCAGAATCAGTTTCGACGACGACGTGGGCAACCTTTTTGATGGTCTTTCTGGACTCTTGAAAGCATTGCTCATGGGCCGTCACCCTTTGTGCCAAATGTGCCAAGCTATCGAAGTCCTGAGCCGAAAACCTTTCACGGATCGGCGGCAAAAGCCCGTGAAAGGCCAAATCGGCTAGCTGGGAATCGGACAACACCAAGCTGTAGCATCGGTTCCTCATCTCCCTGAACCTCTGAATGTAGTCTTGAACCGACTCCTCATACTTTTGCCTGATGCTGGTCAGGTCCGATAACTTCATTTCGTGGTTGTCGATGTAGAAATAGCTGTGGAATTGTTTTTCAAGATCGGCCCAGCTCTGTATGGAATTATAGGGTAGCAAAGAAAACCATGTGAAGGCCGATCCTGACAATGAAAGTGGGAACAGATGAACTCTGAGGGCGTCTGTAGCCGATGCCTCCCCGCATTGCGCCAAGAATCGACTGACGTGTTCGTACGTAGAGATATTGTCCTGCCCAGAGAACTTGGAGGAGTGTGGGACTTTGTACCGGTTTGGGAGTGGCACCCTCTCAAAATGCTTTGGATACGGATACCGATACATGTGGCCAGAATCCTTGGGTTTGAGGCCGAATTGATCGCGCATCACGTCGGCAATCAAATCGGCCCAAGTCTCGTTATCTTGAGCTTGTTTTATAAGCTCGTACTACTCATACTGCATGGGTCCTTGCCGATACTGAGGTGACGGCATCTACGGTCAATAGTGCTGGTCATGCTGGCCTCCCAGACATTGGTATTGTGATTGGTTGACGGCGGGAGGTGGCTGATTCATCGGTGGCGGCGATTGTTCCGAAGGGAGCCGATCGCCGCCGGAATTATATTGTTGCCCCGGGATGAGGTGGCCAACCGGCTCTGGTCACCGATTGAGGTCAAACATACTGGCCAATTGCTCCTGGGAAGGAGGTTGCTGCCGGTTCAGGATGAAGGGCTGTGGCCTTGAAGCTGATGCAGAGGCATTCGGATGGATTGGGACTCCTCCTGGTGGATTTGGTTGCGCCGGCGGCGGCGTCGGCTGATTTTGGGATGCCAACACCCTGTAGCCTGGGAATTGGCCATCGGTGAAGTAGGTCGGCCCCCTCTGTAGTTGATCGGCTATCTTTGAATCAACCACGGTGGCAATCATATTATTGAGGGTGTTGACCAATATGCCACTTTGGTTGATAAGGGCGTGATGTACAGCCGAATCGATTCGATCCTGGAGAGTGTGTAGCCCCGAATCATCTTGCTCCTACTTCACATCCTCCATCTTGTGTTTTCCTTTCGTATCCTCGGAGGAGGACGCCTTGAGATCTTCCATGCTAAATTTAAACTTCTGGAGGATAGCCCCAGACCTGGTCTGGGTGAAGGATTGTAAATAGTTGGCCTGCAGCTCCTCCACCATCCGTTTGTAGTCGGCCAAATGTTCAGCCGACAGTTGTTCCATCTTAACAGGAACGACGTTCTCTTCGTTGATCTTGGGGTTCTACACGTTAACCATCACGTTGACTTTAGCAATCTGCTGATTCGTCCTACCAGGCGTTCCAAGAAGCGTGTTGATGAGAAATTCTCCCATGCGCTGGCCCAAGAGATTTGCTTTACTCTAGTGCGGGTCCGTTCTTTGTTGCCTTTGATGATTTGATGTAGAGTAGGCATGCCAGTTGGTTTGATCTATTAACCAACAAGAAACAAACAATTACGCATTATGGTTAAGGTTAGATCCTACCGGATCGGCTCAGGAAACCAATTTACATATAATTGCTATCCCAAAGCACATTTAGACTAAGTGGTTAGGATAGATCGGCTATGCCGAGACAGTATAAACCACTTAAACAAAATATACATCAGAATAATAAATATATGCATTTGTAGCCTAGCCAAGGCTGTAGATCTAATGCAAATCGGCTAGTACTCCGATACATTTTATAAAAAGATATTAATCTAACCTAAATGCGCTAAACCTAGATCAACCGGCTATCAACAAAGGCTGGCAGATTGATACCGGCTTAGGGCATTTAACCAGATTGAGATCTTAATATAAAAGGCGACTAAAACAGTTAATGTCGGCTGAAACCCTGGCACTGTCTCTAATGATAAACATCAAGCCGAATAGATCTTAATAATTCGAAAAGCGACTTAATAGGTCGATCAGATGCATCATTAAGTACAAAAAGAAGTATCTGATCTATAAAAACTGATGTAAATCCCTCGAGACGGTGAATACAACAATAACCCAGTCCAATATCTAGATCTAGCTCTATCGGCTACTGCCTCCTGAGAGAAACCAGCCGATGGTGAGATAGATCTAGATATTGCTCTAGATTATATGCTGTATATGATAAATTATGCAGTTTATATCATCAAAACTAGAGTATCATAATGATGTAAGCACTAATTCCGATGATACAAGCAGCTAATGACAAGCAATTACCTTGTTCGGAGATCGAAATCGATGTAGCCCGAGCAATATCAAGAACTCGTCGAAAAGAATAAAAGGTTGGCGATGCGCCGAAGTTGATTGATTAGATGGTTGTTGTTCTTTTTACAGGGGGTCTTGGGTCCTATTTATACCCAAGTACAACGAAATCCGTGTAGAACATGGTTCCTAACTTATCTACTGTATATCGTACGACAATATCCCGGGACGTGGTCCCATGCCACGTTACAAAAGGAATATCTATACAAAATCCCTATTTTACAGATATAATTATCGTTACAGGATTTTATTCATAGATGGCAATATCTTTAACAAACAATTGGGAACTGAATCTAACGTTTATCTTCAAGCTTCCTTATCGGGATCGGTTCCATCTTCATCTTCAAATCGAAATCAGCTATCGTCTATCCTCATCAGATTCGGCCTTAGCCGACTGGTTTTCCAGCTGATTGGTCCTAGCCGATGCAGCCTTTGTTTCTCCGCAGATCACACTTTCGATCCGATTCCGCTTCAATCTTGGCCTTGAACTCAGGGATTTGGTTACCAAATTTAGTTTTTAACACCAAGCATAATCTTCAAATGTAAAAGAGGGGTTTGACAAGGCGACCCACTCTCCCCTCTTCTCTTTGTTCTGGTAGCGTAACTTCTCCATGTTTTAGTAAACAAAGCAAGATAGATCGGGCTGCTGCATCTGTGCATCCCCCAACCGCAGAAGATTTTCCTATTGTCCAATATGCAGACGAGACAATTCTGCTTCTTCAAGCAAATCAAAGACAACTCTTCTTTCTCAAGGCTATGCTTCATAGTTTTCAAATCTCCACTGGTCTGCAGGTCAACTACAAAAAGTCGCACATGTATCCAATCAATGTTGACCAATAGAAACTGAGTCTCTTAGCTAACACATTCGGCTGTGACATGGGGTCCATTCCCTTCACTTATCTGGGGTTGCTGATGGGCACAACAAAACCAAGAATGGAGGACCTAACCCCGATGATGGACAGAGTAGAAAGAAGGTTGTCGGGATGTGCCGCATGACTTTCCAACTCTGGTCGGCTAGAAATGGTTAATTCGGTTATTACGCCAATAACCACTTATGCAATGTGCACAATAATACTACCAAGAGGAGTGATTGAAGTTATTGATAGAGCTCGCAAGCAGTGCCTCTAGAGAGGGAATGACCCGGATAAGAAAGGGGGAAACTTGGTTGCCTGGCCAACAGTCACCCAACCGAAGATGAAAGGGGGTTTATGAGTGGTGAATTTAAGGCTCCAAAATGATGCCCTTCTCCTCAAGCAACTATCTAAATTCTACAATCAAGAAGAAGTGCCCTGGGTCAAATTAGTTTGGTTCAAATACTATCCAGCCAAAGTCCCACATGCAGTACGAGAAGTCGGATCCTTTTGGTGAAAAGATATCCTTAGATTAAATGGCATCTTCAGATCGATAGCAGGTTGCCAGATAGGAGGACAAACTATCTGCTTCTGGGAGGACACTTGGAATAATATGATCATTTCTGACTCTCACCCTCATCTATGTTCATATGATAAGAAAAAGTTGGCCCCGGTGGAAGAAATTATGCAAGCTCAGGATCTGGATAGTCAATGTTGCAAAGAAGACATCTGAATATCAAGGAAATTATTCACTATGTTATGTGTGACAACGAAGACGAAGAAATAATCTATCATCTGTTCTTTCGGTGCCCTTTCACCTGTGGCTGCTGGCATCACTGCAGGTATAGTGGGATAACACTTTGGGGCATATGGACAAAGTCACAAAGGAACTTTCCACAAATGTGTTGCCCTTTTCCACAGAGATGATATTGATAGGAGCGTGGGAATTATGGAAACTAAGAAATGACAAAGTGTTTCACATGAAAACACCAACCCGTGAGATGTGGAGGAACAACTTCATAGACCAATGCTACCTTCAGGCAATTCACTTCAAAGAGGACCTGAAATCTTCATTCTGTGCTTGGCTGACGCCTTTAGTTGATTCTGTTTTGTTCCCCTCCTACCTAGCAAGAGAACCAGTTTAGTCTTCCACTTCCTTAACTCTAGTTGTAAGTATATCAGGTTGTATCCCTAACTCTTTCCCCTATTTTTATAAAATATTGATCGACACTGTGGGATCTCCCCCCAGTCTCTCTTTGGTCAAAAAAAACACTACAACCACCCCTGGACAGTCGAGCCATCTACTAGGGACGGACCTACAGTACCAGGACTTAGCAATACAGTTCTGGCCCTTATTTTTTTCAAACAATGTGTGATTCAATACACGTGCTCTTTTCGTCCTATAACATAAAAATTATATTTTTTAAAAAATAAAATTAAAAAAGGATAAGTCATGTAGTTTTGGGGGTTAATATAGTCCAAAAGTTAAGAATTATATTAGGATCATAAAATAATTTATACTTTGGGACAAACTAGAAGGATAAAATTCTTTTTATAATTATAAGATATATGAAGTATAATCTATATTTATATTTATAATAATATAAAAGATGGTATTGATGGTGCTAAATTTGTCATCACCACCATCCAACTACCATGTGGAACCTCAAAGGACTCCTTTTCTCGACCCCCACATGTCATATCCCATCTCATAGAACCGTCAGAAGAAAAATATGATAATAAAGTATTATGAAAGTTTGTATCTTTACAAAGTTTACAATATATATTATCTTAGCAGGCATCCAGTCACCTAGAAAGTGACATAAAAAATAGCATAATAATGATATATTAGACAATAGAAATGAATTCTTTATACACACGAGGAATTAAAGAAATCCATTGCAACGCACATGTATTATGCTCAGTGTTCATCTAGACGCTAGATGCTAAACCGAAGGTGACCCATGGTCTAGAATCTAGCCAGTCTAGACGCAAGTCTAAATGGTCTAGGCGATATACCATACACTATAGTATTGGCATATTTTTCTTGGAAAATGTAATTAACTTGTTACATGGGAAATTGAAGAACTAGAGGCACTATGATATGTGCAGCCACTCGAGTAAAGCCATGAGCCGAAGAGAGGTAGGAACAAGATCCACGGTGATGACTAACAGAGGAGAGACGATGCGACTTCGCCACAGTGACTAGCTTAGAGTAGATCAGAATAGTTTGGAATGGAGTCAAAGCCCTAAACCATATGGGCTTGGGGCTAGGCTCGAAGTTTCAACTCCCGCCGCACAAAAAAAACCATTGGCCCATTGCCTAGACCATAGTCTAAACGACACATTTATAGTCCAAACTCATTCTAGTTGTGTTGTCTAGATAGTATAGAATCATATTTGACTGACTAGACGGTCATGCGGTCTAATTCATGGTGTAGGCTCTAAACTAGACGATAACTCATCGTCCAGCGCCTAGACCGTCTATACTATAGTATAGACAAACACTGATTATGCTTAATATGTATACATGTACCGTTTGTTGGGTTAAAATAAGCATTCTTAAGCCAAGATTATCCTTTCCAAGAATATTATGATTATCCTTAGCTATTATATATTTTTCTGTATGATTTTTATTTGCACTGGTAACAAAAAATTGGCACTTCATTTCAGCGATTGGGAAGCTTTATTCTTGTTTTTCCATTGGACAATGTTTTTATGACTGGAAGGGAAAGTAATAATCTAAATTACAATGCCCAAATTTGAATTTTATGCAAATATATATTGAAGGAGACAACAATCTTGGATTGATGGGAGCCCTTCAAATCCTGAGCCTTCAGTATCTAATAAATGGGGTGGAGTAAGCCTTCAGTATCTAATAAATGGGGTGGAGTTTTCAGCCACTGCTTGAGAATATGTAGGTGGCTGCAGGAAGCATAAGAGAGAGACACAGGGGGACACGAACAATGACACATAACGATGCATTCATTCCACAAGGGAATCGACCGATCTCTACCGAGCGTCACATGTATCACACGTACAACACACGCCAACCACTACTGGAGAAACGATTTTTCTAGACGAGGCCCCCAATAGGTTCCAGGCGGGACATAAGAGGCCGCAACTGGAAAAACCAGTCCCGGGGGGCCGGCTATTGGACCGCATGGGATAATGCATTATCCCGTGCGGTCCACTTAAGCGACCGCACGAGCTATTATCCCATGCGGTCACTTAAGTGGACCGCATGGGATAATGTGATTATCCCGTGCGGTCCACATAACCGTCCGCACGGGATAATGGTGCATTATCCTGTGCGGCCCACTTAAGTACCCGCACGGGATAATGCATTTTCCCATGCGGGCCATTAAGTGGACCGCATGCGATGATGCCGCATAAATTTCCCGCTCAACCCGACAGTTGCGCATTATACCATGATGTTTCTCTCTCAAAAAAGGACAATTATAGGGGAAGGTTTTCAATTGGAATCAATACAAAAGGTACCATACTTGATCTCCTCTTTCATTTGCTTCCATTTTTAAAAATTTTTATTGGTTAAATGCGAAGATATTTGAACTTTTTTAACTCGGTTTCTCTCTTTAATAATAGGCATTTTATTTTTGTGGGAGACTTTAGACTTTAAATCTTCAATTGAAATCAATATAAAAGGTAACATGCTTGATCATCTCCTTCATTTGCTTTCGTTTTTGTAAAATTTCATCAGTTGAATGTGAATATATTTAAACTTGTTTGAATTGTTATATATTGAGAGCTATTTTTGTAATTTGTAGGAAAAATATTTTGTTTTTTATTGAATTATTTTTTGGTAACTACTTTTGTCTCACTATTATTATTTGTTGTGCATGAGGTTTTAGTTATAAAGTAGGATTTAAGTTTAATTTATTTATTTAGAAAACACAAGCAATATAATATTAATTTATGCTTTCACTTTTTTTAGATGGATCGGATATGGATGTATGAGGCGAAGGGTTACGCGGAGGCTACGCTAGCTGAAAAAAAAACTTTTCTACCGCGCAAACCAGGAACACTTGCAAGTAAGGGTCGATAGATCGTTACCAATTGGAGTATGCAGCGGAAAAAGCCAATCAGGGCTATCCGATCTAAAACAGTGCTGGTCGATGACAGCCGATTTGCCGACAGCCGATTCCCGGGGACAGCCGATTCACCAATCAGCCGATTCGCCGATGCCGCAGCTGATTTGTAGCCGATCAACAACACCGCAATGTAGCAGTGCCTCTATCGGTATCCACACGTCCGAGGACAGAACGCCAAACACCCGTGTGCTAGCACAAGATGCAAGGCTAGGGTTTTGGCTCGAAGGTGGGGAGGGTTTCCGTGGAGATTGATCTCGCCGACTTCTGTTGCGCCAAATCAGATTGATTCTGTTCAAATCGATGCAGCAACTCTCCACCAGTCGCCCCTTTATATAGAGTTGCTAGTTGGGCCTAGAGGCCCATCGGGACTCTATTTTGAATCGGATCCTATCCGAATCTCATAGAGTTGGCCGGCAGAACTTCGTAAGCCCATAGGACACTATCCGATCGGATCCCTATCCGATCGAGCCGTATCCGAGTCCAACTGGAATGCCTATTCTTATCCCCTTAAGCGTGCGACCCTGTAGGTTCAGGTATACTTGGTTTCGGCTATAGTCTAACTCAGTCGATCGTCGGCTCGAGTCCAACTCAGCTGACCTGTCAATAGCGGCGCCTAGCAGCACATATTGACACCATAGCATTCAAGAATATAATATTGGCTCTGACCCTGTAAAGTGTACACAAATCCCTTTGCCTCACGATACCAATTAAGCTATAGGAAAGATGTGTGCCATCCCTTCAATAGCTTAACCATTCACTCGAACCGTATTGGATTATCTGTCTGTTGATTGACTCCTCAATCAACTTAGCATGGCCATGCATTTCTGTAATCCATTACCTCGAGGGGCCCAGAGATATCTCTCCAAAGGAGGGGCAAATTCCATCTTGATCACTCACATCCCACTCCATGTTTCATAGCAAACCCGAAGACTACTTTTATAACTACCCGGTTACGGAATAGCGTTTGGTAGTCCCAAAGTAGGCTACTACACATGTTGGAATCCATGATGATCTCAGGTCTAAGGACTTTGCACCAACACTACTTGAGACCAACTAATGGCACATTAATTCCTGTAATGTCTCATGGTGGGTCTATCCAACAATGTGTTCTCTAACACATGTGTCCATGTTTATTGATTTGGTATCTCCATACCCGTGATCTATGAGACATGATCATCAATCAATAAACATGCCGATCTTAGAGTCATATTTGTTCCAATAATATGACATGTGATCAGAGATCACTTAGAAATAGATTCATGCATAAAGAGTCTCATAAATAAGTCACATACTTATTGATCAATACAAGATGTCTATTTCATTTATACATAAACATTGACCATGATATCCAACATCTCTATGTTGCCTCTAGGGCATATCATTAACAGAGACACGGAGAACTCATCCGGTGTTCATGAGAGAAGCATCAACATTTATTGATAAGGCTAAGGCACACTCTTTAAGGGAGAATAGGAAGGATATTTTTTGTCCTTGCGTGGATTGCAAGAATCTGAAGATGTTGAAAGATCCGAATGTAATTCTCGAACACATAATTCAGCGTGGATTTGTGAAGAAATACATAGTTTGGACTTATCACGGGGAAGTCACCCTTCCGGAAGAGAATCCTGATATTTGGTTCGATGAGGCAGAGAATTTAATAATTGAGAACATGTCCTGTGAAATGACGGGTGATTTTGGCGACTCTGGTTTTGACGAGGCAGACGTTGATATTGACCTTGATCTTGAGGATATGTTGCGGCACACTGAACCAGAGGTCCTAACAGAGAAAACAAGAGATTTAAACAATTGGGAGGCGTTGCAGAAAGCAGCGAAAGATCTTTTGTACGATCAAGCAAAGGGATGTGATATGGATTATACAGTGTTGTGGTCGGTGCTAGAACTTCTTAGATTGAAGGCCAGGCACGGATGGTCCGATACTAGTTTCAACGACTTGATGAGTCTCCTGAGAGCTATGCTTCCTAAGCCTAACTTGTTGCCAGCTAACACCTATCAAGCCAAGAAACTGATATGTCCATTATCACTTGGTGTGGAAAAGATCCATACATGTATTAATCACTGTGTACTTTATCGCAAGGAATACGCTGACTTGGACAAGTGTCCAACTTGTGTGGCGAGTAGGTACAAAAAGGATAATAGTGCCACCGATAGTGACGTTGCCGAACCAAATGCATTGGTCGAGCCAGGGAAAAAATTCCAGCCATGGTGATGTGCTACTTGCCAGTGAAAGATCGAATGAAGCGATTGTTCTCGAACCCCACCGACGCCAAGTTGATAAGATGGCATCAAGAGGGTCGAAAGACGGATGGTATGATTCGACATCCCACCGATGCTCGACAATGGAAAAACTTTGATTTGAAGCACCCAGAATTTGCAAATGATCCGAGAAATGTCAGGTTTGCGTTGAGCATGGATGGAATGAATCCGTTCGGTGACCTAAGCAGCTCGCAGAGCACTTGGCCAGTTCTGCTCACCATATATAACCTTCCGACATGGTTATGTCAAAAGCGAAAGTACATTTTGTTGACTATCCTTATACAAGGGCCAAAATAGCCTGGCATCGACCTAGATGTGTTTCTTGAACCTTTGATGGAGGATATGCAAGAAATGTGGGAAGAGAGTCTACGATTATTTGATGCATACCGCCAGGAGTATTTTACTCTGTGCTATCATATTCGTTACTATAAACGATCTACCAACCAATTTTTCCCTATTCGAACAGATTAAAGGAAAGACCGGATGCCTGATATGTCTGGACAACACATCGTACATATACCTGACCTCGTCAAAAAAGTTAGTTTACATGCGTCATTGTCGTTTCTTACCACAGAAGCATAGGTATCGTGCGATGGCTACCTTTTTTTGACAAAACTGTTGAGGAAGGTACTGCCCCCGAAGCAAAGGATGGTTCCACGGTGTTCAAGCTAACAAAGAACATAAAGGTCGTGTTCGGCAAGGGAAAGAGAGCTTCAGGCAATAGGAAGAAAGAAGTGGTAGAAAACACACTGCCCTTCAAGAAACATTCAATATTTTTCAAGTACCTGATGTACTGGAAAGACCTGGAGATTCTGAAGGGTTACGCGGAAGCTACGCTAGCCGAAAACAAAAACTTTTCTACCGCGCAAACCAGGAACACTCGCAAGTAAGGGCCGATAGATCATTACCGATTGGTGTATGCAGCGCAAATAGCCAATCAGGGCTATTCGATCCGGAACAGTGTAGCCGATTCCCGCGAGCCGACAGCTAATTCACCAATCAGCCGATTCGCCGATGCCGCAGCCGATCCGAGTCGCCGACCGCGTTCTCGTTGCCGATCTGCCGCAGTCGCCTCGCTCCGATTGCAGCCGATTCGTAGTCGATCAACAGCACGCAACGTAGCAGCGCCTCTACCGGTATCCACACGTCCGGGGACAAAACGCCGAGCACCCGTGTGCTAGCATGCGATGCAAGGCTAGGGTTTGGCTCGAAGGTGGGGAGGGTTTTCGTGGAGATTGATCTCAGTGCAATGCAATTCAACTGATGTGTCGCAGCTCTCCACCCCTCGCCCCTTTATATATAGTTGGCCTACTGGAACTAGTGGCCGATCAGGACTCTATTTTGAATCGGATCTCATCCGAATCTCATAGAGTTAGCCGCCCATACGTCGTAAGACCATAGGACTCTATCCAATCGGATCCCTATCCGATCGAGCCGTATTCGAGTCCAACTCGAATGCTTGTTCTTATCCCCTTAAGCGTGCGACCCTGTAGGTTCAGGTATACTTGGTTTCGGCTATAGTCTAACTTAGCCGATCGTCGGCTCGAGTCCAACTCAGCCGACATGTCAATTGCGACGCCTAGCAGCACATATTGACACCATAGTATACAAGAATATAATATCGGCTCTGAACCTGTAATGTGTACACAAATCCCTTTTCCTCACGATACCAATGAAGTTATAGGCAAGATGTGTGCCATCCCTTCAATAGCTTAACCATTCACTCGAACCGTATTGGATTATCTGTCTGTTGATTGACTCCTCAATCAACTTAGCATGGCCATGCATTTCCATAATCCATTACCTCGAGGGGCCCAGAGATATCTCTCCAAAGGAGGGGCAAATTCCATCTTGATCACTCACATCCCACTCCATGTTTCATAGCAAACCCAAAAACTACCTTTATAACTACCTAGTTACGGAATAGCGTTTGGTAGTCCCAAAGTAGGCTACTACACATGTTGGAATCCATGGTGATCTCACGTCTAAGGACTTTGCACCAACACTACCTGAGACCAACTAATGGCACATTAATTCCTGTAGTATCTCATGGTGGGTCTATCCAACAATGTGTTCTCTAACACATATGTCCATGTTTATTTTTGGTATCTCCATACCCATGATCTATGAGACATGATCATCAATCAATAAACATGCCGATCTTAGAATCATATTAGTTCCAATAATATGATATATGATCAGGGATCATTTAGAAATAGATTCATACATATAGAGTCTCATAAATAAGTCACGTACTTATTGATCAATACAAGATATCTATTTCATGGAACTGAATAACACTTTATTCATAAATACATAAACATTGACCATGATATCCAACATCTCCATGTTGCCTCTAGGGCATATCACTAACAGATTCGTCATGCCATCGATGTCATGCACCTCGAGAAAAACATGTTCGACAGCACCATCGGGACTTTACTAGACATCCTTAGTAAAACAAAGGATGGGTTGATGTCACGTAACGACCTGGTCAATTTGGGAATAAGGAAAGATCTCCACCCGATAGAGCTAACGAATGGTAAGATTGAGATTCCACCGGCATGCTACTCAATGACACTAGAAGAGAAAAAAGCTTTCTGTAAATGTCTTCGTGGATTGAAAGTGACGACTGGATTCTCATCGAATATCCGAAAACTAGTATCAATGAAAGATTTGTCAATTTCTGGATACAACGCTCACGACTGTCATAAGATGCTTACGATATTTCTCCCTATCGCTATAAGGGCGGTGAAACCAGTGCACACCAAGGTAGTGATAACAAAGCTGTGCTATTTTTTTAATCGAGTATCACAGGAAGTTTTTGATCCAGAAGAATTAGGACCCCTTCAGAAATTCGTAGTCGAGACAGCTTGCCAGCTAGAGATGTTTTTCCCCCATCGTACTTCGACATGATGGAACATCTCATTGTTCACATTGTCCCTCAAATTATTGAACTTGGTCCTCTATACCTACATCAAATGTGGGCGTACGAGCGATACATGGCTGTTCTGAAAGGGTATGTCCGTAATCGTGCTCATCCGAAGGGCTCAATGATAGAGGGTTACACAACTGAGGAGGTTGTCGAGTGTTGCCTAGATTATATGAAAGATGCCAACCCCATTGGGATACCGATGCCTTGACATGATAGAAGATTATCTGGGAAGGGTACTGTGGGAAGAAAATGCTTCTATGACAATGATTACAAAGCGGTATCAGATGCACACAGCAATGTTCTTTGTCACGCCCAGAAATTTACCCCAAATTTCCTGACTATTTTACGTATTAACTCCCTGTCCAGGAATCAACCAGGGTACATAAAATGACAAATTAATACACAGATCCAAACGTAAAAACAAAGCGTAAAAATAAAAATACTTACTGAAGAGGCACTTAGTCCTCACACCCAGAAACTGCAGCGGAAAAGGAAGACGACACTAGCGGGCTTCAGCTCCACTCCACAGGCAAACTCAACTGGGGTCTGAGCCTTGGTCTTCTAACTCCATCTTCGATTCAGAAGCACTACACTTCTGAAAGGGGGAAAAATTGCAAGACTGAGTACAACCACCGTACTCAACAAGACACACCGCGAAATGCAGACGTGCAAGGGGAGACAAGAGTGGCTTGGGGATATTTTGCATAAATGCGATTTACAAACATTTAATGTTTAAAAATAGTAAAACAGTTGAGTAATTAAGGCAATACTAATCTTCCACTGAACAACGTTATCCCCACGTTGAACAGGCCCAACCATTCCACCTGAACTAAACCAGTTCCATTAAATCAAATTATTCAGTAGTGGGACTAATCATAGTGAATCTGGTCAATCGCCCATAACCGCGGGCACGGCTATTCGAATAGTTTTACTCTGATCAGAGGTGCGCAACTTTACCCACAAGACACAATTCCACACATGTTACCATGCCCCGAAGTACCACCATGATACTGCAAAGGGGGAAATCGTGACAAGACCTTTCGCATAACTCTCCCTAACCAAGCGATACCACACCAAGGTTTCGCCCCACTCCCGCAGGCAGCGGGAAGCCCCTCTCGTGCCACGGTGAATCCGACAGCCGATCAACCCGTAAAACCGGGCCGACCCAACTCCATCACGCCCACCCTCACTAGGGTACGTCGGCAGGAAAGCTATACTACGGATCCAACTGTTGCCCATTCTGGCTTGTGGTTTGCACGGCATGTCTTCCAGGTTTTCCCATGAACCGGTCCTTAATTGCCATGGGTGCGACCATCAAAACCATGTACCCACAGCCCACCATTAAGTCACAGTTTAGTTGAGATAATTATGACCAATAAGACATAGTCAGGTGTACCGAGCTTGCAGCTCATTAGAGACTAGAATAAAGTGTAATTATCCCATTTAGTGAGCTAGTGGTAGTTAAGCATGGCTAAGCATATAATTCTAGCTAGAATCAACATCAGTGACTAAAGCTAGTCAAATAACACCCAAGGTTAACAAAGGACGGATAATAAGTAAATAAGGCACAATTAAGCAGATAGGTATTCCATCATTTCATGTAATTAGCAAACCAATGCAATTTTATTTGCAAACATAAAACATTTATAAAAATAGGATCAATATGCTTCAAGGGAAGTGTGACTTGCCTTGCGTCTTCAAGCAAACTTCTGGGCTCTTTCCCTCGCGAGCGCAAACTCCGAAAACGGCGGAATCTACACGTTGGCACGCAAAACGAGGAAAAAACCTAATAAAAACCAAATAACAGTACATAAAAAGTAAACAAACATGTAGAGCTTAATTTTAGATAAATTTTGCAATTTGAATGGCCCAATTTGGAGTTCGTATGACTTAGATATGAATTTTAGAAGTTTTGGACCATTTAAATGAATTCTGGAAATCAAAAGATTTATTACGCAATTATTAATTAATTTTGAGCTGGAAAAGGATGTTTAAGACATCAGCTCCGATCAGTCCACGGGATCACAAGGATTTGGACGGTTAGGTTTGAACTGGGAACAAAGGATAAGTGGCTCAAATTAAACCGAATGAATCTATAAGGATGAACGGCTTGGATTAAGCTAACCAAGATTTGACTGGTTTAGGGCTGGGATGGATACACATCAACATACACGTGGCCCAAAGAAGTTGACACGGTGCTAAGGTGGCGGCCATGAACTCAACCACGCATGACAAAGAGATAATGTGGCATTGACGAGGCGATGATGTGATAGCCGCATGAACATACCAGCCAACAAACATGACAACAAAGATTGCCGAAGAACGGCTGTACAACAATGAAAACAAAGTGCATAAATGGGTAGAGAACAATGAGGCGCTCCTTACCAGCACTTACGCGAGGGCAGACGACGAAGGGAGAGGCCGGTGGCGAGCTTCAAACGGCGACAAGGTCGGTCCACGGCGACGGCGGTGTTCCGGCGACCTACGGCGAAGGAGAGGTGGAGGACGGGCTTCGCGCGGCCACTGCAGTGCCGAGAATGGTAAGGGCGTGGTGCGGCGTCGATCGAGACGACGACGCGGCGCGGCTGGAGTTGAACGGAGACGGCCACGCACGGGCTTCACGGCGACGGCGGCCTTCGGCGGTGTTTGGCGGAGGAGAGGAGGAGGACGGGCTTTCCCTCCCTTCGCGGTGCCGATGGTGGCTTCGGCGAGGGCGGCGACGACGGGGTCGACGGCTAGGTGCGGTCAAGATCGAAACATGGACGTGGAGCTCGGGTTCATGGTGACGAGGTGCTTCCGATGGTTTTTGGCGCAAGGGAACAGTGGACGGGCTTCTCCTCACCGCTGCGATGTCGGGAAGGCAACGGCGCGACGGGAGCAGCGAGGCGGCGGGAAAAGGTGGCCGGAGTTGCGGCCGACGGGGAGAGAGATGGGAACTCGCGGGGAAGATGGCTAGAGCACCGAAAAAACTCGGGAAGAATGGGGAAACCGAGGAGGAGGCCTAGGGGGTCCTTTTTATAGGCTTGGGAGGGAGAGGCCGGCACCAGGATGAGAGGATTTGGCGCCGGATTTTTAGGGTTTATCCCGAGTTCGTCGGGATAAGAACGAGGACGAAATTCGCGCGATTTAGCACGGTATTGAGGGGGATTTCTTGGGGAAAACGTAGAGGAGAACGAGAGGAATCCGTTCCCGCAACTAATTTTTGATTTGGGCAAAGGATTGGGCCGATTTGGTGGAGGAAACAAAGCCACAGTTTGGGTACTGTTCGGCAATGTAGAAAGATGGAGGTTGAAGACGCTACTATAGCAGGAGGTAAAACAGGCTTTTATGTCCAAACATCCTTTAATTCTTATAAATACTTCCAATGCCCAAATAATTCCAAGAAAAATCTTGAAAATATAAGAAAATCTAAAGTATTTAATAAAAATATCTCCAGATCATTTAATGTTTAATTTATTTATTTAAATAATTATTGAAGTGTTCTTTGTATTATTAAAATTATTTCGGAGCTCCAAAATTTCACGAAAAATTTCAGAGAGTACTTTAGGGCATGGAGAATATTTAAAAATATTTTCAGCCATGATTTTGGAAGGAAAATTTAATTTCCTTAATAGTTTCACTTCATTTACTTTGTTTTTCTTTTTATTCAATTTCTAGAAAATGATTTATTAAATGATTTTTATTCCCGAATGAAAATCGGGCTGTGACATTCTTCAACAACTCGCCATCATTGCGCTCTACATTGAGCAACACACTTCCGAGATCAGAGCATGCAATCCTGGGCGATCCGATGATTGGGTTTCGAAAGAACAGAAACACACTTTTCCCCAATGGCTTAGTATCAAAATCTGCCGTCCGATGAATCACTCGAGGAAAAAATGGTAGAAAGATTTGCAGCTGGCCCAACAAGCCTTCGACCTCATGGCAAGGGTATGACATCGGTGGATACTCTTTTTACACAACAACAACAAAGACAAGAAAAGCTCAGCGCAGAACAGTGGGGTTCATGTCGAAGCGTTGGACGCAACAGGGCAGAAGAAATCATACTACGAGATCATACAAGAAATATGAGAAGTTGACTACAGTTTAAACATTCAGATTCCTGTTCTCAGATGCCAATGGGTGAAAGATAGCATGGTAGATAAATTTGGATTTACGTGTGCTGAACGGAGTAAAATTGGACACAAGGATGATCCATGGGTCCTTGCCGAGCGTGTTGCACAAGTTTTCTATGTGAAGGATCCTTCCGATGAAAAGATGGACATTATTGTATCGGACAAGCAACACATCATTGGTATTGACAACATTGAAGATGCGTCCAACTATAATCAATACGACGCCATTTCGTTATTCACAGATCTTCCTACGCGGATGAAACGCATTGAGAGTGTCCTCGACGAATCAAAGTTTGAATCCGTGCGGACAGATGTTAATCCAAAAATTATAAAACGCTAGTTTGTTTTTTGCGTATAGTATGTTTTGCGAGCGAATGTTTCAAACTTATGGTGTTACGAGCGAATGTGTGGTTCTATGTGATGAATTGATATTTCTATATGTGATGAATTAATATTTGATGAATTTACATATACGTTTCGGCCCTGGCACTCGGCAAAATTTTGAAAAATTTCTCAGATGTAACTCCTAATTATAAATTTTGGTAATTTTTTGATTGGTTTTGCTATATTTCTTTGATTTATTTTATTTTCATGAATATTTTTCTAAGTCTCACATTTGAACTGCAAGTGATTAAAAAATGGAATAAAATTAGTGGAAAAATTATAGTCATGTTACTTAGAGCGGCTTGAGTCATTATCCTGTAAATGAGAATAATTTTGCAAATTTTCTTCATGAAACATGATTAGGAACCTATTGACCGAATGATTTTAAAATTGTATAAATTGCAAACAAAGTCGGAAAATCATGAAAATTGTCTAGATGTCATGATATTATACGTAGAGGCTGTGGTAAAAATTGAGAAGGTTTCGAATATTTTATCGATACGACGCTCACAAAACAAAAGATTCTTCGGAGAAGATTAGAAGTATTGAGAAGGATTGGTTAGATTTGGAGAGAAAGTGACGGCCGAATTGTCATTTGATTTCAAAAAATTTTCCGTAGGCAATAATTAGCATAGATTGATTTATGGAAAAATTTGGCAATTTTTGAATCAGTTTGATAATTATTTCATTAATATCCAATTTGATAAAAATTATTAAGAGGGGGGTCGATTATCGCGTGCGGCGGCTCAACGGCCGCACGGGAAAATCATTTTCCATGCGGGCCGCTTAAACCGCCCGCACGGGAAGATCGTTTCCCGTGCGGGCACTTAAGGCGCCGCACGCGAAAATTGGTGCCTATATAATGGTCGCACGGGCTCCCAAAAATTCCAAGTCCCCAGTGAATTTCAGATCTACGCCACCAGGCTGCCAAAAATTTCGCTGAGCAACCGCCGACCGCCATTGCGCCCTTTCCCCGTCCTCGCCGCCGCGCCCTCACCACCCATCCCCCGTGCCGCACTTCCCCGCGCCGCCACCCATCCCTCTCTCTCTCTCCGTCGCCGCAGCTAGCCGCGTCGCCGCCCATCCCTCTCTCTCTCCTTCGCCGCCGGCTCACGACCGTCGCGACGCCTCCGCCGATTCTGCCGTCCCCGTCGACTTCGCCGGTCGAATCCCCGCGCGACCGTCGTCGCCACCGCCACCGCCCGCCGGTCTCAACCTCGCCGGCCTCAACCGGCGCCTTCACCGCGAGAATCCACACCGACGCGCCTCAACCGGCGCCTTCACCGCCGCCTCAAGATCGCGCCCTTCACCGGCTCAACGTCGTCGCCGCCCCATCCCCACGTGACCTCCGCCGGCCACCAGTTAGTACTCCCCTCCCCCGGGAATGTGGATGTTTATGCTATGTTCTTGCGAGAAGATGATTATTCTAAGCTGATTATATGGATCTGGATGAATGGATTATGGATGTGATTGTACTGTGATGGATGTTTTTGGGATAGCAGTAGAGTATAGAAAATATGATGTGTTGATGAATGGATATATAGAAAATGAATGTGGATAAATGGATTATGTATGAATTTTAGATAAATTTTGGATGAATGTTAGACAAAATTTTTGATGAGTTTTTGATATAACTATAAAATAAACTTTTATTTATTTGATGGAACTCTAGTTAATTTTGATGGAAATGTAAAATGGACTGTTTATTTTTTGATGGATTTGTCGATGAATTTTTTTGTGTGAAATGATGTGTAGGACTTCAATTTTTCGATGGAAATGTAAAATGGACTGTTATTTTTTTGATGAATTTTGTTGATGAATTTTTTTCATGTGAAATAGTTGATGTGAAATTTTTATGTGAATTAGTTGATGTGAACGAACGGACGCACGGACGAGCGAACGAACGAGTGTTCGTTCGTTCATGGACGAACGGACGAACAGATGTGGACGAACGGACGGACGTGGACGGACGGACGAACGAACGAACGAACGAGTGTTCGTTCGTTCGTTCATTCATGGACGAACGGACGTGGACGAGCGGACGGACGGACGAATGAACGAACGACCGAAGGAATGACCGAACGAATGACCAAACGAACGACCGAACGAACGACCGAACGACGATCGAATGAACGACCGACCGACCGAACGAACGGACGAACAAACGAACGAGTGTTCATTCGTTCGTTCGTTCGTTCGTTCGTTCGGTCGGTCGTTCGGTCGTTCGTTCGGTCGGTCCTTAGTTCGTTCGTTCGGTCAGTCATTCGTTCGGTCGTTTGTTTTATGATGAATTTTAGATTTTAGGTTAGATTTTAAATTTTCAAACACATATACCCACCGTCTCCTCGGTATATTCTAATATCCCTCTCTCCTCTCCCTCTCCTTGGTCTCTCATCTCTCATCTCTTTCCCTCCCTGTCGAAACTCGGTTTCGGCAATAGAAAATCGGGGGTGCAGTCAAGATCGCCAAACACAATGGGTTAGGTGGAAAACAAGGTTTAAACAGGTTTAGGCCCTCTCGTGAGGTAATACACTTCTCCTGTTTCGGGGATTCGATCCGCCGAGTGTTTATTGATCTCAAGATCTATTGCTCTTGCTCCTAAAGCTGATAGCTTGTGAATCTGATATCCCTCAAGGGACGCCCCTTACCCCCCTTATATAGTCTTGGGAGGCGGGCTTACAAGTCGAAAACCCTATCTTACTCTAAGTTGGTTTCCTCAATCTCACCAAACCATGACTATGAGCCGTTGCCTTATCTAATCGGCAATGTAATACCCAAGTCATAGTTGGTTTACATAATTGGCAGGTGTAACATATCCCCATCTCCAGTCGGATAAGCTTGCCATGTGGATATCCGATTGCCATAATCTCCACATTAGCCCCCGAGTCCTTTGCAGTCGACGAGATAACTCAGCCTCGAACCAAGATAGTACACAGCAAAACAACTCTTTGGCCGAGTGCTTCTGGCACCGAGTGATTCCATCACCTCTGCCTGAATCTCCCGAGTGGCTCCAAAGACTGTGAAGGGCTGGAAAATATCCAAAAAATTCTCAAAAATAAATATCTAGGTGCATCTCTTGACACACCTAATTAGGCGTAGCCCCCGACTATATGATTAAGCACATAGTCGAGAACTATAAAAAACCATTCTCATATAAATGCTTAGCTCATGCTAAAACAATCATAAAAAATCTCATCACTTGGCAAGCTCGCGCTCGTCCGAGTGAATTTGCCCGAGTCATCTCAGAACAAATAACTCAATCAACCCTCGTGGGTGAAAAAGCACTCGGTAAGCTCATGCTTATCCAAATGAATCTACCCGAGTCATCTCGGAACAAATATTTTAATCATCCCTCATGGGTAAACAAGTTTTTCAGTCGTCTGAAAAATATGACAAAAGTATTAAATAACTCTTGCCATAATACTGGTCTCAATCTAAAAAGATCTTCACCAAGGTGGAAAGATAGCATTGATATAATCATTTAATCAAATGCTAAAAAACCAAACAGCCCCTGTCATCAAGGCATCCATAAAAAGCTTAGTTGTTTGTCACCTTTCAAATTGCATCGTGCCAACTTCTCATGAAGTCGGGCAAACCACGGCATGAAAGGATTTCCAAAGGTATAGGGTACTCAGACACGCGCATATTGCCAAAGCAAATCTGCTTAAGTTCATCCACTTAAGTCCCTAAGGACACGCGTCAGGCCACACCTTAGCTGGACCGCAAGTTTCTCACGGGCTCGGCCCAATCGTGAGAAAACCTAGCGCAACCCTCAAATCTCTTACAAAGCCTCAAGGTCATCCCCACCACTTCGTCTTCCCAGAAAAAATTCCCCACTCGCAATACTGTTCATCAGCTTGCAGCGGAGAACCCTAAGCTCTTGCGCGCACCCAATCCACCGATCCAGAAGCTTGTGCTTCGCCCCCAGCTAGCCTCCGCATCCACCTTCTCAGACCCCCATATCAAATCCCCATCCTTCAAGCCAGATCTACTCCCCACACAAACCACACTCATGGCGGGTCAGAAGAAGATCCCTTTCGAGCAGTGGGCTACCTCAGATGTCACGGAATCCACCCTCAAGGAGATGGTGAAGCACGGAGTCCTTCCTCTTAAGGAAATCGTGGGCTGGCATCCGGCGGCCGGTGAGGAGTTCCCCACTCCAAACACCGGTGAGCTCGTTGTTTTCACTTCTTTCTTTTACTGCGGCTTCAGCCTTCCCACCTCCGAGTTCTTTAGGGGACTTCTTGACTACTATGGCCTTCGGCTCTATCATTTGAACCCCAACTCTATGCTTCACATCGCTCTCTTCATCCATGTGTGTGAAGCTTTCCTTGGCATTCTCCCCCACTTCCAACTCTTCCGACGCATGTTCTACCTTAAGCCGCATCCGAATAAGGATCAACCCTGCGTTGTCGGTGGGGCAGGCTTCCAACTCCGCGGATCCCTCTGCAAGGAGTATTTCTCTCTCCCCTTGAAATGTTCTAACAAGGGCTGGCATGCGAGCTGGTTCTACATTAACAATCTTGAACCCAACTTGCCAAACTTCGTTGGCCTTCCCCCCCGTGCCCAAGCATACCTGGAGCACTCTGCCAGTAGCCCAAGACTGGGATGAAGCCAACAAGTTGCTAGCGAAGATCTTGGAGATGAAGCAAAAAGGTCTTCGTGGCGAGCAGATCACTCGGCACTTTATCAGGAGCCGACTGGCACCGATCAAGGAACGATCCAAGCCAGCCTTCGAGTACGAGGGCGAGAGGGACCTCAATCGGGAAGACCGTGACTCCCTCAGCTTCGAGATCTTGAAGATTTGTATGTACAAGGTCTTCTCGACTGGGATTGCGGTTGAACGCAGCCTCATGCTGCCAGTCCTCCCATACAGTTTGTACCGACCTCCTCCTCCGGTAAGCCGACTTAACTCCTTCATTGCCTTTCAATCTTAACATCACACTTCTCAGTGTTGTAGAATCTTTCTTGCAGGAAAATGCCTCCATCATTTCGAAACCATACAAAATTCCTCATGACGACGTGCCGACTCGGCCTGCCAAGAAGCCAGCCGGTGGCGTGAAGATCCAGAGTAATCTAGCCGGGAAGAGGGCGGCCCCGAGTGAAGATATCAGTAAACGGGCGAGCAAGAGGAGGCTTGTCATCGATGACTCAGACGACGATGTCCCAGCCCTCCAGCCGAAGCAACCCCTCCAAGGCCGTCACCAAAAGTGGCGCCTAAGATCCGCCGATCGTCCAGGTATGCCTTACGATCGAAGTCTAGCTCTTTGTTGAAAAATTTCTTCGTCTTCATCCCGACTGCACCTGTCGTTCGCTTGGCAGGAGGCCTCAAGATATAGACCCCGCTGGGCAGAGTGAGGGACCAACACTAGCTGCAGCAACCGAGGCATCAAAGCCTGCGGAGCCCAAACCCCAGAGCCCTCTCCCGAGCGAGAGCGCTCCAGGTGGAAGGCCCTCACCCCCCCGCGAAGATACCCCAAGGGAGGAGCCCCGATCGCACGGGATACCCCGACCGGAAACCGGTCGGCTGCAGAAGAGCCCCGGCCACTACTCAAAGGGCCACGACCGAGGACCGCCGGTCAAGAGTCAAGAAGAGAAGAGCAGCCGGGCAGTGCCAGTTAAAGATTCGGCCACCGAAACCGGTAAGTCTTGACTCAATATTTCATCTTTAATCTTCAGTTTAATTCTCTCGTATCTTCATCTGTTCCTCCTGATCCATTCAGCCATAGTGGAGGAGATCCCCAGGTTACAGTCTTCTGAAACCTGGGTTCCTCTGATCAAGATCGAGTGGCGGGATTCGGAAGGCTAGAGACAAGGCATCATCTTGAATAAACAAAGGGAAAGCGAAGAAAGAGATGCGCTTGTGAACAGCCTGAATAAAGCGACTCGGCTGCTAAACGTAAGTCCTGATCCTTTTCTGTTGTAGCATCATCATCTCTTTTCAGTCGGGCCAACTTCAGATCTTGCATGCAGAGGGAGTACTGCCGATCAATGGCCAAGTCCGATGCACTCGAGAAGTTGGTCCCGCATCTAAACTCTCTGGAGAACATCCAGCAAGAACTGAAGACCACTCGAGAGGAAGCTGCATTGAGGGAGGCGGCCCTGAGGAGAGAAATAGCCGAACTCCGGGAAGAGAACCTCGACCTCCAGGGTTCAGTCGGGAGTAAGCTTAACCCTCTCAGTCTCTTTATGCCATCTGTGTTGATTTTGGTTGTTAATGACCTTCTTGTTGTAGAAAATTCATCGGACGTCCACTTGCTTCAAACCCAGCTAGAAGCAGTCAGCCTCAGCAAGGCCGAGCTGGAGACCGAGTTTGAAGGTGAGCTTCTTCAAAACAATGTTCGTTGTGTCGCCTTATCTTTGAATGCTTTGTGTGATCATATGTCTCTTGGCAGCTTACAAAGTCAAGACCCGAGCTCAATACGATGTTTTGCTTGAGAGGGTCAAACAAGCCGGAAAGGTCAGGGAAGATGTTGCTAACGCAGCGACGTCGATCCTGCTGTCGCTGTTCCATAATGGAGTCGGGGCCAGCTCGTTGGACCCAGTCGAGATCTTTGATAAACTTAGGCGAGCCCCTGACCAATATTTGGCCAACATTTCCGAGGCGGCTATCATGGGAGCGGGCTTCGCCCTTGCACAGACGAAGTCGCTCTACCCCTCGAGTGGACATTGATTCAGTCGAGGAGGGCTTCGCCGATGGCACTTCAGATGAGCAAGCCCTTGAATTGATTAGTGAGGCACAACAATCGGCCAAAAAGGTGGCCGCCGATGTAGTGAACCACTTCCGACCTTGATTGTATTGCGGAACATTGTATGCAACTTTCTGATGTAGACTTGTAAATATTTCACCTTATTTATGTTAATGCCTTGATCCGAGTTTTTATGTAAAATTTTTTAAGTAATTTTCGTCTGACTATCACCAAGCCTAAGCTTGATTAGGTCATCAAAAAATTCTCAGTCCTTATACATTGAACTCGAATCAAGGAACATTAGACAATGATAAACAAAATATGCATAGGTTGCCGAAAAAACCATGCTTTATTGACATATGTACAGCCCCCGACTGCTAACTCAAGAAGTCATCTTGCTTGAGGTTGGCAGTAAAGAAGAACATGAGTCTTAAGGCAATTTAAGCATAGTATCATCGAAGATGCCCGATGTTCCAGGAGTTCTCCACCATGGATCCGTCTTTGCGTTTTAGTCGATATGCACCTGGCCGAGTCACCTCAGTGATTATATATGGTCCTTCCCATAAGGGGGCTAACTTGTGACGGTCCTTGGTGGTCTGAATCTTGCGTAGAACTAGATCGCCAACGATAAAAGCTCATGCTCGAACGTTGCGACTGTGGTATTGTCTGAGCCCTTGAAGATATTTTGCCGACTGGATGAGGGCAGCCTCACGGGCCTCCTCCAGTCGGATGAGATCATCCACTCGGTCCGGGTCGTAATGTTCGTCATTTAAGCTGTGGACTCGGAGAGATTCATACTCCATCTCGTTTGGCAACATGGCTTCTGCGCCGTAGACCAAAAAGAAAGGAGTTTGGCCGGTTGCCCGACTGGGTGTAGTCCGCAGAGACCATAGGACCGAGGGGAGCTCTTGAACCCATTTGCCGGCATAAAGACTTAGGCGATCAAACACTCGGGCCTTGATGCCTTGAAGAACCATGCCGTTGGCACGATCAACTTGTCCATTGCTTTTGGGATGTTGAACTAATGCGTAGCAGATTTTGATTCCGAAGTCTTCACAAAATTTCTTGAAGATGCCTCCAGTGAATTGAGTTCCACTGTCGGTTTATAATTCTGTTCGGGACGCCGAACCGGTGCACGATGTTGAGGATGAAGTCTCGTGCCTTGTCAGCAGTGATTGTAGCAACCGGCTTAGCCTCGATCCACTTGGAAAATTTGTCAATTGCGACGAATAGGTGTATGAATCCTCCTGGGGCCTTCTTGAAAGGGCCGACCATGTCTAAGCCCCATACCGCAAACGGCCAGGATAATGGGATTGTTTGTAGCTCTTGTGCTGGGATACGGCTCTGCCGAGCAAAGAACTGGCAGCCTTCGCATGTGCGAACCACCTTGTCTTCGTCGGAGACCACCGTTAGCCAGAAGAAACCTTGTCTGTAGGCTTTGCCCACCAAGGTGCGTGCTGCCGCGTGGCTTCCGCATATGCCCGAGTGGATATCTTGTAATAGTTGTCGTTCTTCCTCGGGTGTGATGCATCTCAGTAGGACTCCAGAAGGGCTTCTCTTGTATAACTCGGAGTCGACCATGACATAGCTCTGAGCGCGACGTCGGACCCGTTCGGCCTCATCCCGGTCTTCCGGTAGCTCTTGCTGAGTTAAGAATTTGATGAGTGGCGTCCTCCAATCGGCGTCGATCATGGCGACTTCGTTTGCAGCTTGTTCGTTGGGAGTTGGTTTTGCTGCAATAGTTGGCTCATAGAGGTGCTCGACAAAAACGTCTGTTGGAGCGGCTTCTCGCTTGGATCTGAATTGTGCCAACTCGTCAGCAGCCTCGTTGTTGTGTCTTAGGACATGGGATAGCTCTAGTCCGTCAAACCTGTCTTCAAGTTTGCGGACTTCTTGTCGGTAGGCCTCCATGGTGTCGTTTAGACAGGACCAGTCCTTCATCACTTGGTTCAGAACCAGCTGGGAATCCCCTTTTACGACGAGCCGACGTATCCTGAGTGAAACTGCAAGCCGCAGTCCATGTAGCAGGGCTTCGTACTCGGCGATGTTGTGTGAGGCAGAGAAGTGGAGGTGGAGGACATATCTTAGTCTTTCTCCAGTCGGGGAGATCAGCACGACCCTTGCTCCCAAGCCGTTGATCCTCTTGGATCCGTCAAAGTGCATGGTCCAGTATTGAAGGTCTTCTCGAGGTACATCTTCTTGCTGTTCGGTCCACTCGGCCAAGAAATCCGCCAGGGCTTGTGACTTTACAGACGTCCTCGCCTTGAAAGTTAAGTCCAACGGCATCAGCTCCAGGGCCCACTTCGCGATGCGCCCAGTTGCCTCCCGGTTGTGAATGACATCGCCGAGTGGAAAGGAAGTGGCGACGGTGACCGAGTGACCCTGAAAATAGTGTGCCAATTTCCTTGCGGTTATCAGAACACCATATAGCAATTTTTGTACCTGAGGGTATCGAATTTTGGCTCCTGCCAGCACTTCGCTAACAAAGTAGATTGGCCTCTGAATTTTCTGGATTCGTCCTTCTTCTTCGCGCTCGACCACAAGAACCGTACTGACCACTTGGTGAGTGGCTGAGACGTACAGTAGCAGAGGCTCCTGGGGCTGAGGTGAGGCTACGACGGGCGGCGTCGTGAGAAATTCTTTAAACTCTTCAAAGGCTTTGTGGGCTTCCGTAGTCCACTGGAAATCATCTATTTTCTTTAGCAACCTGAAGAAGGGCATGCCTCGTTCGCCGAGTCGGGAAATGAATCGGCTTAGCGCCGCCATGCAGCCAGTAAGCTTCTGGACATCCTTCTAGTTACTCGGGGGCTTCATGTTCAAGATAGCGTTGATTTTTTCTGGGTTTGCCTCGATGCCGCGATGGGACACCATGAAGCCGAGCAATTTGCCTGATGGGATGCCAAACGTGCACTTCTCCGGGTTCAACTTCATTCTGAAGGCCCGAATGTTTGGAAAGGTTTCTTCTAAGTCGGCAATCAGGTCTTCTTTCTGCTTGGTCTTGATGACGACATCGTCGACGTAGGCTTCCACGTTCTTCCCAATCTGCGTCTGAAAACATCTTTGGATCATGCGTTGGTATGTGGCTCCGGCGTTCTTCAGGCTGAAAGGCATTGTGATGTAGCAATAAGCTCCGAACGGCGTGATGAACGATGTTTTCAGGCAGTCGGATTCCTTCAAGCTGATTTGATGGTAGCCCAAGTAGCAGTCCAGAAAGCTTAGAAGTTGGCAGCTGGCTGTTGAGTCTACGACTTGGTCAATGCGAGGTAGCCCGAACGAATCTTTGGGGCAGGCTTTGTTGAGGTCGGTGTAGTCAATGCACATGCGCCATTGCCCCGTCTTTTTCCGGACCAGAACCGGGTTAGCCAACCAGTTGGGGTGTAGAACTTCTTTAATGAAACCGGCGGCTAAGAGCTTTGTGAGCTCTTCCTTGATGGCATCCTTTCTATCCTGAGCGAACTGCGTAATGTCGTTGTTTGATGGGCTTTGCGTCATCTTTGACGTGTAAAGAGTGCTTGATCACCTCCCTAGGAATTCCAGGCATATCAGATGGTTTCCAAGCAAAAACATCTCTATTATTTTGGAGAAAGGTGATGAGCATGCTTTCCTATTTAGGATCTAGTTCAGCGCCGATTACAACAGTTTTTGAGGGATCCGATGGATCAAGGGAGATCTTCTTAGTTTTGGCGTCGCCTTGCCCTGACTTGGCTATCTTCTTCGCGGGGATTTCACCCTCTGCCGAAGTTGATGCAGCCAGTCGGACTTCCTCCTGGCCACGTGATCTCTCGCGAGATTAGGCCATGTCGCAGCTTTCTTTGTCGCAGGTGAAAGCTTGCTTGACGTCGCTGCGAAGAGTGATGACGCCATTCGGACCCGGCATCTTCATGCAGAGGTAAGTATAGTGCGGTATCACCATGAACTTGGCGAGTGCATGCCTTCCAATGATCGTGTGGTAGGCCGTCTCAAAGTTGGCTACCTCGAAAGTGATATTCTCCGTTTGGAAGTTCTCGCGAAGTCCGAAGGTGACCGGAAGGGCGATGTGCCCGAGTGGTGTAGAGGACAGCCCCGGGATCACTCCATGGAAGGGGGCTGAGCTTGCCTTCAGTTCACCTCTCGGGATCTGCATCTCGTCCAAGGTCTTTGCGAACAGGATGTTGAGTGCATTGTCCCCATAGATGAGGACGCGCTTGAGCTTGATGTTGCGGACCACTGGGTCTAAAACCAGTGGGTAGCGTCCCGGGTGAACCACTCGGTCAGGATGATCTGAGCGGTCAAACGTGATGGCCACCTCCGACCATCGCAAGTACTGTGGGACCTCGGGTTGCGCCACGTTGATCTCGCGGTCAGTTAGCTTCTGTTTTCTCTTGGATTCATAGGCTTGCGGCCCCCCGAAGATGTGATTCAGCTCGCCCACGGGGTCTTGAAAGGGCTCGGTGTTTCCTGCCGAGTCGTTTTTCTTGGTCCCGGATGGACCGGCCTCGCCAGTCAGCTTCTTGTTGAGCTGTGCCGCATATTGTTCGGCGAACTGTTTATAAATAAAGCAGTCCTTGGCCGCGTGCTTGTGATTGGGATGATGTGTGCACTGAGCATTCATGATGGCGTCATAGGCCATGACTCGGGGACGGCGTTGGGAGTTGGATGTTGCGGCAACTAGGTCTTCAGGTCGGCGCTTGCGGTCCTTCTGACCTTGGTTGTTGTTGCCATTATCCTTCTTAGGATGCCGGCATCCTCCTGATTGCTTGTCGTCCCTCCTATCGGGCCGGTCTTGGCGCGTTGCTTTGACCGCGTCGCTGGATTTGGCGTAAGAATTTGCCATCTCAAATATCTGCTTCACCGTCTTCGGTGGCTTGCGCCCAAACTTTCCGATCAACAGCTCATCATGGACTCCCTTCTGGAAGGCGGCGATGATAATGTCGTCGGTGATGTTGGGGATCTTGTTGCGCTTTTTGGAGAAGCGTCGGATGTAGTCCTTCAAAGGTTCGTCCGGCTTCTGGATGACGTTATAGAGATCGAAGTGGGTTCCAAGCCTCTCGAAGGTGCCCTGGAAGTTGGCGATGAAGTGGTCCCTTAACTAACTCCACGAGCCGATCGAGCCTCTTGGCAAGCTCGTGAGCCAATGTTTCCACCTTTGAGCACGTTAGCCGATTTTTGGCGCAGTGCGGTGAAGCATCGGCTACGGACCCCTTGAGAGTTCGACTGTTCCCCCTTTCTCTTTCAGGATCGGCCTTTACCTGGTTCTCCTCATTGCCCTACAACTCGATTCAGAGTCGGGCCGATCTTAAAAAACAGTTCCACAGCTATCTTTACTCCGGCAACCATGAGATGAAATTGTCGGACCTCACCAGCGTCAGGCAGAAACACAATGAGTCGGTCCAAGACTACATCCAACGCTTTAGGGAGATGAGAAACCGATGTTACAGCCTGGTGCTATCAGACGCTCAGCTGGCCGATCTGGCCTTCCATGGTTTGATCGCGCCGATCAGAGAGCGATTCTCTGTGTAGGACTTTGATAGCCTAGCCCACTTGGCACAGAAGGTGATGGCCCACGAACAGCGTTTCCAAGACACCAGGAAGGCCGTCAAGAATATAACCCAAGTCATCGTCGATTCAGACTACGGGTCCGACGACGATGAAAAAGAAGTTGCAGCAGCCGAATGGGCCAAGAACAAAAAGGCCATCGTCTGTCAATGGCTGCTGAAGGTGGCTAAGGAAGAAAGGTACGACTTCGACATCACTAAGGCCGACAAGATTTTTGATTTGCTACTCAAGGAGAAACAGATTCAATTACCCGAAAATCATGTGATCCCGTTGGCCGAAGAGTTGAAAAAGAAGAAGTACTGCAAGTGGCACAACTCCACATCTCACGCCACCAATGACTGCAAAGTCTTCAGACAGCAAATCCAGTCGGCAATCGAGGCAGGGAAGCTGAAGTTCGCCGACTCAAATCGATCGATGAAGGTGGACGGCAATCCCTTCCCGGTCAACACGGTCCAAGCCAGCCCCAGGCAAGCTGATCGACAGAACAGAATGGCGCACGACTTAGCCAATACATCGATCAGGGCCAAGGCAAAGGGCGACCAGGCTGGATGCCACGCCATGCAAATTAATATGGTGCGCCCAGTCATCAGATCGGCTGGCCGACAGCCGATCCATGAACAAAGCCGATACCGTCATCAATACCGGTCTCGGCACGAAGAAATTTACGATGAAGCACCTCATCAGCACGAACCAAGTACCCAGAGCCGACGATACAAGGTAAACCACGACAATGCCGATCCACATTGGCATCGCGATTTTTTCAGGTACTGCTGGGAATCCGGCATGAGGCGACCAACATTGGAAGATTGCCCAGCATGTAACGATCGTCGCGACGACGACGGACGTGGAAGCTTGTCGCCTGCAAGTCCAGCTCGGCTCATTCCCAGAGCCGTCCAGCTAAACCAAAGGCGGTGACCTGTCCATGATTAGCTCGGTCCGATCCATCAGGACTTCTTCATCGACGAAAACCGTGATGAAGACAACCGCGACGACGAAGAGGCCGATGATGAGGAATCGGCCAACCCCCAATGGTGCCCGTCCGATCTCTTCACAAAGACGCAGAAAAGGAGGGTGCAACGGCTCAAGCGTGAAGGGAGAGAAGACGAGGTGCAACAAATGATCCACGAGCAGCGCCGTCAGCTGGGCAAAATCAAAAGGCAATGGGTACCCAAAAGGAAAGCTGCCATAACTAACAAAGAACAAGCCAAAGAAAGCCCAGCTGATCAAGCCAGAAGGGTAGCCAAAGGGAAAGGCAAAGTTTCTGCATCGGTTAACATGGTCTTCGTGTTACCAGCCGAGTTCGGTGCCCCCAAAGCCGATGCAGACACCATCGAAGATGACCTGGCAAAGCTAGCAATCTCACCAGACCAAGCTGTCTTCGACAAGCCTGAGGGAACCGAAAATTGGCACTTGAAGCCGTTGTACGTTAAAGGGTTCGTCAACGGCAAGCCGATTTCCAAAATGCTAGTCGATGGGGGAGCTGCAGTCAACCTCATGCCCTACGCAACATTCAGAAAACTAGGCATGGGGGCCGAAGACCTGATAAAGACCAACATGGTGCTCAAGGACTTCGGCGGCAACCCATCGGAAACCAAAGGCGTCCTCAACGTTGAACTGACCATCGGCAACAAGACCGTACCCACAACATTCTTTGTCATCGACGGGAAGGGGTCTTACAGCCTGCTGCTCGGGAGGGACTGGATACACGCCAACTACTGCATCCCTTCTACAATGCACCAGAGCCTGATATAATGGGAGGGCGAAAAGATCGAGATTGTGCCAGCCGACAGGTTAGTTAGCGTTGTCAGTGCCGATTTGCCATTTTGGGAAATCGAAGCCATCGATTGTTTATCTGGGAAAATCTGGCAAGCTGATTTTCTAAATGTGTCCAATTCAACGATACAGCCCATCGGAAGCGACGAGCCGCAGTTGCTTCTTTGAACAAGACATGGTGGAGGGCTCAAGCGTTCTCAGCGTAGCCACCGCAGACGAAGACGATGGCAAGTTAGGGCAAGGTTTCACGTCGGCCGACGAATTAGAAGAAATTGACATCGGCTCTGGTGATAAGCCGAGGCCGACGTACATTAGCAAAAATCTGTCTCCTTATTGTAGATCCCAACTTATTGAGTTATTAAACGAATACAAAGATTGTTTTGCTTGGGAGTACTTTGAGATGCCCGCTCTCAGTCGATCGATAGTGGTCCATCAGCTGCCGATCAAGGCAGGCTATCGGCCATTCAAACAGCCTCCCAGGAGGTTTAAGGCCGATATGTACGACACAATTAAAGCCAAAATCACTCGGCTATACGAAGCGGGATTCATTCGGCCTTGCCGATACGCCGAGTGGGTCTCAAACATCGTCCCGGTATTGAAGAAAAATGGTAAACTTCGGGTGTGCATCGATTTCAGAGATCTAAACAAAGCAACCCCTAAGGACGAGTACCCAATGCCAATAGCCGACCTACTTGTCGACGCTGCCTCAGGCCATAAGATTATCAGTTTCATGGATGGCAATGCAGGGTATAGCCAGATATTCATGGCCGAAGAGGACATCCACAAGACCGCTTTTTGGTGTCCTGGCGCAATCGGCCTTTACGAGTGGGTAGTAATGACGTTCGGCTTGAAGAATGCTGGGGCAACATATCAACGGGCCATGAATTACATCTTTCACGATATGATCGGCTCACTAGTGGAGATATACATTGACGACGTGGTTGTCAAGTCAAGAGAGATAGAAGGCCACATCGCTGATCTAAGAGAAGTGTTGGAACGGACGAGGAAGTATGGTTTAAAGATGAACCCGCTTAAGTGTGCGTTCGGCGTGTCGGCCGGGCAATTCTTGGAATTTCTCGTCTATGAAAGAGGGATTGAAGTCACGCCGAGGAGCATTAATGCTATCAAGACAATTCAACCTCTGAAAGATAAAAAGCAGCTTCAGTCTTTGATCGGAAAGATAAACTTCATCAGACGGTTCATAGCTAATCTCCTAGAAAAGATGGAGGCGTTCACACCATTGCTTCGGCTGAAAGCTGATCAGACCTTCACATGGAGGGCAGAGCAGCAGAAAGCGTTAGACAACATAAAAGATTATCTAAGCTCCTCCGGTGTTGATGCCTCCACAAAAGGGAATACCGTTCAAGCTGTACACTGTCGGCCGATGACAAATCAATCGGCTTCGTCCTAATCCAAGAGGTCGACGGCAAAGAAAAAGCCATTTTCTACCTTAGCCGACGGCTGCTAGATGCAGAGACAAGGTATTCACCTGTGGAGAAGTTATGCCTATGCCTCTATTTTTCATGTACAAAGTTAAGGCACTATCTGCTGTCCAACGAGTGCACGGTAACTTGCAAAGCCGACGTAGTTAAGTATATGCTATCGGCTCCAGTGCTTAAAGGAAGAATGGGAAAGTGGATCTTCATGCTAACAGAGTTCGATCTAAGGTATCAGGCACCAAGGGCGGTCAAGGGGTAGGCCATAGCCGATTTCATTATGGAACACAAACGACTCAATCGGCTCAGTGGAAATTATGCCTTGGACTTTGACGTTCGACGGCTCGGTATGCACCAACGGCTGCGGCATCGGCTTGGTCCTTATTTCGCCCAGGGAGGCAAGCTTCGAGTTTGCTTTCGCCATTAACCCCCACGCCACAAATAACCAAGCCGAGTACGAAGCCGTTCTCAAAGGGTTGACTCTGCTCAAGGAAGTAGAAGTCGACGCAGTCGAGATAATGGGAGACTCGTTGCTCGTCATCAGCCAATTATCAGGAGAATATGAGTGCAAAAATGACATGCTTATGGTCTATTATCAGCAATGCCTGGAGTTAATGAATGGTTTTCTGCTAGTCACCTTGAATCATATCCCCAGAGAGCAGAACACAGAGGCCAATGACCTGGCTCAAGGGGCGTCAGGCTATCGGCCGATGCTAAAGGAAGTAGACATAGACGTGGCCGCCATCATGGCCGATGATTGGAGGTTTGAAGTTTACAACTATCTCAAAAATCCCTCTCAATCGGCCACAAGGAAATTACGATACAAGGCATTACGATACGTGTTGCTCGATGAAGACCAATACTATCGGACGATTGACGGCGTGCTACTCAAGTGTTTGGGAGCCGGTCAGGCTACAGTGGCCATCGGGGAGGTACACGAAGGAATCTGTGGCACACATCAATCGGCCCACAAAATGAAATGGCTACTTCGCCGAGCCGGGTACTTCTGGCCGACAATGTTGGAAGATTGTTTCAAATATTACAAGGGGTGCCAGGACTGCCAAAAATTTGGCGCCATACAACGAGCACCAGCATCGGCTATGAACCCGATTATCAAGCCATGGCCGTTCAGAGGATGGGGCATTGATATGATCGGCCAGATCAATCCACCCTCAAGCAAAGGGCATAAATTTATCCTGGTGGCCACGGATTATTTCGCAAAATGGGTGGAGGCGATCCCTCGTAAAAGTGGATTCTAAGGACGCAATTGAGTTCGTCAAAGAACACATCATCTACCGCTTTGGCGTTCCACAAACAATAACAATGAGACCGGGATCTATCTTTGTATCGGACAAATTTGTTCGTTTGCCGATGGCATGGGGATCAAGCTACTTAATTCTTCGCCGTACTATGCACAAGCCAACGGGCAAGCCGAGGCCTCAAACAAAAATTTGATCAAGTTGATTAAAAGAAAGATCTCTCGAGTATCCTAAACAATGGCACAGCCGATTAGCTGAGTCACTGTGGGCATATCGGATGGCATGCCACGGGTCAATCCAAGTTCCCCCTTACAAACTGGTCTATGGACACGAAGCAGTGCTGCCATGGGAAAGTGTCGTCGGCTCAAGGCGCATTCAGCTACAGGACCAACTCACAGCCGACGATTATTATCACCTAATGGTGGACGAGTCGGAAGATCTAGTTTTATCCAGGATGAGGGCCTTGGAAAAAGTCACAAAAGATAAAGAACGTGTAGCCGGACATTACAATAAAGAGGTGGTGCCCAAATCTTTTGAGGAAGGCGAGCTCGTTTGGAAACTTATACCGCCGATCGGATCTCGAGATAACAAGTTCGGCAAGTGGTCACCAAATTGGGAAGGACCTTTCAAGATCCACAAATGCGTCTCTAAGGGAGCTTACATGCTAAAAGGACTAGACGGAGAGATATTCGGAAGGGCCCTTAATGGAAAATATTTAAAGAAATATTTACCCAAGCGTGTGGATCAATTCGTGATTCGGCTATAGTTACATAAGCCGATCTACGACAGCCAATGTCTTACGAGGCATCACCTTTAAGCATTTTCACAACATTTTTTACCAAGCGCCCTACGACCGGCTCATGATTGACCGATAAGAACGACCAGGATGCGCGAGCGGCTCGAACTCACAATTTTGTCGACACCGAAGCTATCAACAAAACTTGGGGGGCATATACACATACACAAGTCAACTGAAAAATCAGGCCGATTGCAATGCAAAAATCAGGCTAGAACATTAAATGATCTTTATTCATAATCGGTGCACAGCCGCTTTTGATTACATGTTCCCCTGATAATCCCTGATGGCCGCCAGGGCTCGTTCGATAGTCTCCGCAGTCTCCAACTCTAAAGCATCCAGGATCAGATGCTCTAGCCGAGTGACCCTTATGTCGGTGGTCGTAGTCAACAGTTCGTTGGCAAGTCGTGTTTGCCTTCCTTCCAGCCGGTCGAGGCACGTGAGCGTTGAGGACGCCGAAGGGACAGCGGCCGGAATGCTGCCAAGGTTGATGGGAGGCCTGGCCGCCGGGTGAGGAGCCTCCAACTCCCTGAAGCGCTTCAAGTTGGCCCTCACTTGTCGTGCTTGGCTGACCGTCAGTTCGTACGGCGTGTTCATGATCTCTAGGATCACTCAAGGGGATGAAGCAGCTGCAAGAAGGATCAATCCTGAGTACTTAGAGACAAGGAACGGTGTGAGCGGATGAGTTGGGGAATCACCTGGTTTACCGACGAGCTCGAGGAAGCCATAGGAAGCCCTGCCGAAAGCTTGGAGGCCTGGACGTTGTACTCCTGGAGATCGAGTGTCTCCTTCGGCCGTGAGTTATTTAGGAAGGACCGAAGGAGTCCATTTATAGAAAGGAAAGATGCAGTTTTAGATGTGAAAGGTCGCTGCCGACGCGCGAGTCAAAGAGGCCATCATTAAAGGCGTCGGGAATCGTTGAATGGTTGGCGATCGCGCAAGGCTGGATACCTATCGTCTAGAACTCACGGGTTCTTAGAAGTACAGATTCGGATGAGTCGGACTATGAAACCAAATCGGGCGCTCGGATATTACCGGCCGATAGCCAACGGTTCGAATGCTAACACTAACGGTCGTGGTATAGTCTTGGAGTCGCAACGCTAACGATGCGAGCGGTGAAGCCGATTTCGACATGAACAAGTCAAGGCGCCACGCACGGCTGGAGGACGATCTTATCTACAAGTACAGCCGATCATATCTACAAGCGCAGTGATAGAAAATCGATAAATTATGACACGCGAGTCGAAGCCAAGTATAAGCACGAGTAAGATGGTTATCCAATCACATCACAAAAGCATATCAAATATGGTACAGAAGCGTTAGTCGATTTTAAAAGGGCGGGACATTACAATCTCATTGTTTTGAAAATCGGCTATGGCCGACAACGCCGTCCTCCTAATTTGGTTGATTTCTCGATGGCCCTAACGTCGTCGGCCTCGGACCCCGCCACCGATCGGACGCTCCTCACCAAGCCGCGCAGTGTGCCACGCCCGCCCGATGCCTTGGCGCTCGCTTCAATCTTGGCGGCAGCCGCCATGTACTCCTCATGGACATCGAGCTCGTTCGTGACTTGAACGAGATCGGCTATCACCTGATCTGGCGGGCGCGGAGTTGCTCAAGCTTGGCCGCCGCTCGTCTTGGGTGGTCAAGGTGGCCTTCCGGCTCTCGATGGCATCCTTGGTCGACTGGATGGTGGCCGATCGCGCTTGACTCTCGCGGCGATCGATTATCCGCTGTCGGGCCCGTTCGTACTTGAATTGATAGGCCTCCATGAAGGTCGCCGACACGATGGCTTCGGCTACGACTTCCGGCAGCTGATCTTGGATATCTCTGAATCGCGCGTGTATTGAGCCGCCGCGACCACCGCGCGTCGGCGAGGCTTCCGGCCGATTGCCGATGTCGGCTAAAGTGGCCCTCGAGTCCTCGCCGCATCGCAAGCGCTTCCTCGCCGGTGTCACCGGGCTCCTCGAACTCCAACAAATCAAAGTTGAGGAGGTCGGCTACGTTCTGCAGCAAAGAGAGAGATGGTCAAGGACATGCTAAGCCGACACAGCCGATCATCAAAATTAGTTGGCTTACCGTCGGCGTCGGGGTCGGGGCTGTTGGTTTGGCCGAACCGTTGCCCGTGGCCGTCGGGGCCTCTTCGCCAGCGTTGTCGCCACTGTCCCCGATAGGCGCAGTACGCTCACCGGATGCCTGGGGGGCAGCCGATGGATACCACGGGGGCTGCAGAAGAAAGAATTAACAAGCAAGCCGATCGACTACTACAAGTAAGGTGGCGTAAGATGATTACCGGATGGCGCGGGCGAGGAGTGCGACCGGCCGCCTCTTGACTGCGAGCAATGGTTCGATCAGATGCGAGCGATCATCATGAGGCCAAGCCCGGAGTGAAAGCTTACCGGCTGACATTTTGTTGGCGGACTTGGGGCTGGCGGGACGTCGGCTGGGGCATTGACCGACTAAGGACTCGAAATCTCGGGTTCGGCCGCCGCCCCGATAGCCGCCAGCGCTTCCTCGCTGGCGATGGTGTCCAGGAATTGCGCGACGGCCGGATCCAAGGGGGAGGCTATCGGCTGGCGCTGCTGGTTCTCGTCTTTTTCACCATCTTGGGGCAAGCGCGGCCGACGACCGTGGTGGTGGTGCCGCCTTTCTCTTCTGTGCAATCGGCTGACGCACCTGCCCTCGCAGCAGCGACGCCAGTTTGGGCGCCCCCCAGCCGATGGCCGACGGAGCAAGACCACCCTCATCTAGAATGCCTGGGTTGTATTCGATGGGGCGTCCGGAGTCGCTTACCGTTGGCCGCTCTGTCTCCGTCTCCTGCAAAATCAAAAGACGAACGTTAATCGGCTATGTCAGCCGATGAATTGGAAGGAGAAAATTGCTTGAGTCTGAAGCAGGAATGTACCGAGGGATCTCGTTGGGCGTAAGGTCGATGTAGCAAGACGACCGTTGGTGGAAGATATGGCACTTAAGTTCGGACCACCATCGGTTGTAAGCGGCGCTTCTCCTCATCGACAATGTTATCATGCCGACGTCGCCGAGGGAGGGCCGGCTATGTTCAGCCCGATTCATTATCAAGTCCTGGCCGACCGCCCCCGGTTTCAATCTTATCGGCGTAGAAAAAGCCGATGGGCGTTGCCCAAGACCAAGCCGCCTCGTCGCCGATCTTGGGTAGTAGAATTCGTAGCTCCGGGCCACCGATCGGCCTTGGTGAACCCAGTCGGCAAGATGCGGGGGACAAAGAGGCGATGGACAGCTCCCCGCACCTTGGGTTGTCGGCTGAGTTGAGGTCGTCCCAATTGAAATCAACCAAGCAACTCAAACATTTCCCGGTCCGAGTAGAAGTACTGTGTACGGTTAACGCGGACATCACGTCGTAAAGTGCTATGAACCATTCGGCCAACGGCTCGACCGATTGCTTTGAGCCTTCATGGGCGGCAGCGCTCCGTAACTCATGCACCTCCCGGTGGTAATCTGTTGCCTTCATCATCTTCAATCGGCTCCACTTTGGGAACCCGGCGCCGACGACGGCCGACCGGCTATCTTCCGGGTGGCCAGCACTCCACCAGATTTGGAGGAACCACCAGGCCACCTGTTGGATCGGGCGCCGGCGGCTATCTTCGCGGCAGCTTGATGTAGCATTTGATACAAGTAGCCGAGGAGGTATTTCCCCAATGCAAATGTCGTCCCATCGGCCAGGATTTCGGCCATGATCTGCCAATTGGCAGTCGGCCCACAGCTTGATCCGCAGAATACAAACTTCTCAAGCCACATCATCAAGAAGGCGGTGTGCTCCCTGTGGCCGACTGTCCCTTCCTTCATGGTTTGGGCGATGAAGCCGCTCCACCCGCCGATGGCCTTGGTTTTGAACTGATGTTTGCCTTTTCGGTTCAGGGTGCTGGGATCAGCCGACGATTCGATGTCCAGTCCAGTTGTCATATATACGTCGGCCAATGTGATGGTCATCGGCCCTTGCCGGAAGATGAAGGCGTTGAAACTGCTGTTCCAAAAGTAGGTTGCAGCCGATAGGAGCGGTTGTCTTTCTCCATGTCGGCGATGACAATTCCGAGC
Organism: Oryza australiensis; assembly: GCA_019925245.2. Lineage (NCBI taxonomy): Eukaryota > Viridiplantae > Streptophyta > Magnoliopsida > Poales > Poaceae > Oryza > Oryza australiensis. The sequence continues at coordinate 1,386,428 of JAIFGZ020000311.1, forward strand.
ATTGGGCAAGTTTTTCTCTTCCCACTGAGCATACTTAGCCGATCGTACCCTTTTATACCATTCAATCCAGGCTGCATCGGTGGATGGCCACGCTTTGAATGTTCCGTTCCAATGGGAGAGGGATGGCTTGGCGGTGTTAAAAGGGATGCGATTGGTTTCGCTATGATGGTATCTTTGGATCTGTGTTGCCGATAGGTCCGAGGAAGTACCTCTACTTGTGTTGAATTGGGGATAAGTACTTGATGAGACGTGCTACGGTTCGAAAAGGGGAGAAAGGCACTAGTCAAGAATGGTTGTGTATTACGGTTCGGCAAAAGGAAAGGTACTAATTGATAAAAATGTGAAGAAAAATGCTACTTGGGAGATGACCGAACGGAATGTTGATGCAAAAATGTTTGAAAAAGCAGATTTGGGAGTAAAATTATGGATAGGAAGAGAGTACCTATGGGAACTCGGTTGCAGCGGCGGCTGAAGCGGTTGCGGCAATGGCTGGAATGGCAGCAGCGGATGGCGTAGCGGTTGCGGCTGGCGTGACGACGGTGGCCGGCAAGATGGAGGTGCTCGATGCAGCGGCGGTAGAGGCCATCGGGATGCTCGGGACGAAGATGAGTCTGAAGAACGTGAGGGAGTTCGACGAGCGCCGATGAAGTCACCGGAGGAGAGAGAGAGGGCAAGAGGCTTGTTCGTGAAGGAGGCTAAGTGCGCTTTGGAAGCATAGGCGGTTCGGCCGAGGGAAGTGGATATTTAAAGAGCACTTGGGGAGAAGCCGAGGCGGTTTAGGTCAAGAAGGAAGCAAGAGTTTAGATAGGCAAGCAAATCCGCATCACTTCGTATTACGGACTTGGGAGGCATGTGTTAACACTGAAATTTGGTAATTGAGTTCCTAAGTCCGCGAAGGCAAAGCAGAATCGGATCGGCCGAAGATAGGGATCGCATCAGCCAAAAGAGTGATCGGTGGTGGGGCTAATCGGCTGAGGATGGATCGAACGGGAGCAGCCGATAGCCGATTCTGGGTCCAGAAGAGATGAAACCGTTTCTAGTGCATAAACTTGAAGATAAATAGAAGATTCGGTTGCTAGTTGCGCGTTAAAAGATATTGCCACTTATGGATAGAGTCCTATAACGACAATTGTATCTGTAATCTAGAGATTTGTTAAACTGTTAGTTGTAACACGGTATGGGTCCCGCTAGGGATAATATGGTGTTTTAAATAGTAGTTTAGATAGAGTCCAGGGTCGTTGCAGGTAGTTGTATTTTGGGTATAAATAGGACCCGAGACCCCCTGTAAGAAAAGAATCATTCAATCAATCAAATTTCCGGCGCATCGCCAACCTTTTCTTTAGATGAGCACTTTGTTTGGCTTCGGGCTGCATCGTCTTGATCCCCAGGTCCAGGTAAATGTTTGTTATTAGTGGTATGATTTGCTGTTTCTAGTGCTTCCATCGCAATGATACATTAGAATCAGGGGTTTATACTACGCTATTTATCATATAGCGCATATAAATTAGTTCAATGTTTAGATCTATCTTGCCATTGGCCGGTTCTAGCGAGAACTTGCGGCCAATAGGGCTAGATCTAAAGGTTAGCTGGTTTATATGCGGTATCCACCGTCTCGAGGAGTATAAATCGGTTGTAACAGATCGGATGTTTCTTTTTATACTTAATGCTGTATCGGGTTCGAACTATTAAGTCGTCTTTAGAACTATCAATGATCTATTCATCTGAGATTTATATTATTTAGAGATAGTGTCGGGGTTTCAGCCGGCCTTACCTGCCCTAATATGTTTATTTTAATGTTCTTATTACTAGATTTGTATTAGAACTGCCTCTTATGTTAAGATCGTGTTTCTGTCGGACGTTGCTGACTGAAATCGGCCTTTCCCGGGCAGCCGATGGCCGATTTTCGGGTTGTACGTTTGGTTCAGGGATATTATCTTTACATAAGATTCATCGGAGTACTAGCCGATCCTTTGTTAGCTTTCCAGTATCGGCTAGGTTATCAATCCGTATATTTACTATTCTTCACTGTATTTGGATTGAGCGGCTGATGCTGTCTCGGTGTAACCGATCCATTCCAGTCACTTGGCCTAAATATAGCCTAGAATAGCATATATACATTCATGGATTTCCTTAGCCGATCCCGTGGGATCTAACCTAACACTTAACGCGTATTCTCTCATTTTTCTTGTTGATTAACGATCAAATCAAGCGGCACGCCCGCACGTTGTAGGCGCCGAGAAGGTCCTGCATTGGAGTCAGCGGATCTCCCAGCCAGCCGCGTGAGAGAGATTTCTCGTCAACGGATGGGAAGCCATTAGAGCCCAAGGTAGCAATGACAAAGTTCAGCGGCGCTTGGTGCGCCGAACCCATGGCCCTTTAAATGTAGATTCCTGGGAGCGAGTGGATGTCACGCCCGATTTTTGTTCGGGTTAAAAAAATCATTAAATAATTCATTTTCTAGAAATTAAATAAAATGAAAAGCATATTAATCAAGTAAAAGTATTAAGGAAATAAAATTTCCTTTAAAAATCATAGCTGGAAATGTTTTTAAATATTCTCCATGCCCTAAAGTACTCTCCTAAATTTTTCGTGAAATTTTGGAGCTCCGAAATAATTTTAATAATACAAAGAACATTTAAGTAATTATTTAAATAAATTAATTAATTAGTAAATAATCTCGTTGAATTTTTATTCAATACTTTGAGTGTTCATCTAATTTCAGGATTTTTCTTGGAATTATTTGAGCATTGGAAGTATTGATAAAATTCAAAGAAGTTTTGAAGAAAAAGTCTGCAATACCTCCCTCTACTAAGTGTCGTCTTCCTCCTCCAGCTGCCTGTGTACTGTTCATCCGAACAGCAATATCTTCCCTCCCTTCGCAATTCCCGTCGAATCACTTGCTTAAATCCAGAATTAATCGAGGGGAATTAATCCTCACCTCTTCCTTTCCATTTCCCCAATAATTTTCCACCCAATCCCACGATAAATCGTGGTGGATTTCGATTTGGTTCTTCACTATTAAACACCACCATAGCCGGCCGTTCATCTACCTCCCGGTCGATTCCCTTCCCAATTAACTCACAAAAACCGGTTCCTCTCCTCCTCATCAGCATTTCTCCCATGAATCTTTATCCAATCCCGCACGAACTCATGTTGGATTTCGATTTCGCATTTATCTGTTTAACTACAACATTGTTGGCCGATGGCTCATCCTCTCCCGACCCCCCCCCTTTCTTTCCCGGCGACGATCCCCCTCCTCCGGCCTATAGAAGGGAGCCCCAGCCCCCTCCTCACTCCCCTCACACCACCTCGAGCTCCCTTGCTCTCCTCCATCCCTCCGCTCGGTTTCCTCTCTCCTCAGCGCCGGTGAACTTTGGTCGCCCCTCCCTGACAAGCCGAGCAAGGCCAGACCTTGCCACCACCTCCATCGGTCTCGCAGCCACCTCCTCTCCCCCGGCCTCGCCTCCGTTTCGCCCGGCGACCATCGTGCCGACTGTCCATCCACCTCACTAGCGCAACTCCGGTCGGCCCTTCCTCCTCGTCCGTGCATCGGTTGGCTGCGCCATCGCCACTTACGGCACGGCAGATCGCCCTCCACCCCGGCCAAGCCTCATCTTCATCGGAACCCCGCCGCAACGATGACGGTCGTGCCACCTCATCCTCGGTCTCGCCGAGGCCAACATCGGAGCTTACGCCGCCTCACCGATGTGTCACCGACATCGCCGTTTCCTTCCTCGGCATTGCGGCATCATCCTCTTCCTCGTCCACCGCTTCTCGCCCTCGGATCGCCGCCAGAGCTCGCCGTCATGCGCCTACGCTGCCTCTTCTCGCTGTTGAGCACGCGGTGAGCCGCCCCTCCGCCATCCTTGCCCCTTGTCGTCATCCTACTCTTTTCCTTCCAAAAATAATTAAAAATTGCCTAATAAATCAATTTAATTTTCATAATCCATTTAATTGTCCAAAACTTCTAAAATTCATATCTAATCCATACAAACTCCGAATTGGGCCATTCAAATTGTAAAATTCATCTAAAATTGAGCTCTACATGTTTGTTTACTTTCCATGTATTGTTTATTTGGTTTTTATTAGGGTTTTTGCTTGTTTTGCATGCCAGCATGTAGACTTCGTTGTTTCGAAAGTTCGCGCTCGTGAGGAAAAGAAGATTTGTTCGAAGGAGCAAGGCAAGTCATGTCATTTTGATCATATTTCTATCCGAGTTTACAAAATTATGTTTATTTAAATTATTGCATTTCGCTTTATTAAATTCCCACGTCTATCACTGTTTTATTTAGCCTTACCGATTCTCCTTGTTATAGCCCTATTACTTGTATTATGATCCTTGATAACCCTAGCAAAAATAAAACTAGTGAGCATTTTATATATGTGGTACTCACTAGCAAACTTAGGAATATGCTTACACATGCTTGAATAGAAACAATTAGATGTTTTCAATAATTAGACTAAGGAATAACTTGTAAATAATGGAAATTTTGGCTGTTTAGCCGTGGCAATAAATGTCCCCTTCAAAATTCCCCAAACATGTTTTCGGCTTGGCACGGGGTGCTTAGTTTTGCTAGTCGCACCTCGGCCGTCATAAGGACCGGTCTTCGGGCCTCGTTGCAAAGCATTTTCGTACTACCACCTGTCTAATGGGTAAGGCTTAACGCGTCAACTAGTACGGTCAGAAACAAACAAGACACGGATAAGGATGGATGAAGCCCTAAGGGTTGAAGCCCATGGGCTGACGTCTCTGGCAAGTGAAGGCTCAGAACGAGTCGAGATGCCTGGGAGCATAGACTGTCTGCTCGACCCAGGGCACCTGGCGGGGGAAGTCTATGTCGGTCTTCTTTGTTTAGGGCAGTACTAAGCGATGAGTTATGTCATGGCTTCCGTCCGTACGCCATGGTGGCATGTGGCACGTCGCAACACATGAGGAAGACATGTCTGGTGGGTAAAGAAGTACACCTCTGATCAGAGTAAATCTATTCGAATAGCTGCACCCTCGGTTATGGGCAAGTCGAGCAATGTACCCAAGTTAGAATTTATTTCTATTTAAAACTAAAATAATTGGAGTTAGCACTTGTTGGCCTGGGTTAAGGCAAGATCGCGTTGGTGCGCGACCTTATAATAATTTGACTAGAGATAGGCTCGTGTTTATTGAAATGCCTTAAAGTATTTAAATGCTTTGAAATGCTGGTTTTCTGCAAAACAACCCTATATATGAATCCTTTGTACCACCTTGCATTATATTTGCATTCTTCCGGCATGGCTTGTTGAGTACGGTGGTTGTACTCAACCTTGCAATTCTTTCCCCCTTTCAGAAGTGTAGTGCCTTTGAGTCGAAGACGGTGTTAGAGGACCAAGGCTCAGACCCCATTTGAGTTTGCTTGTGGAGTGGAGCAGAAGCCCCACTAGGATCGTCCTTCTTTTCCTCTGCAGTTTTCTTCGAGTGCGGGGACTAAGTGCCTTTTCTGTAAGTATTCATACGCTTTAATTTACGTTTGGATCTGTGTATTGATTTGTCATTTTGTGTACCCTGGCTGGTCCTGGACAGGGAATTAATACATAAAATAGTCTAGAAATTTGGAATAAATTTTTAGGCGTGACAAGTTGGTATTAGAACCATCTCGACCGTAGGTTGAGCCAAATGGTCAAACCCTTAAGGACAAGTTTTCGAAAATCCTATTTGCAAAAAGTCCCTTCCCCCCCGGAGCTCTTTGCAAAATAATTTGTCAAATATCTCTCTTTCCCCTCCACCTCTTTTAGATGTTGAACCTGGAGGACAAACCCAGTTGCTTGTCAACCGGTGGAAGTCAAGTCAAGCCTCAAGCTTCAAGCAAGAAGATCAAGCCAAGCCGCCCGCGTTAGCGTTTCTCAAGGATCAAGCAAAGTCTTCCCGGAGTTTACCTAAACCAAATCCTCCCTAGAAAGTGTAATATTGGTAGTTCCTAGGTCGTGTATTGTTTGTGTGTCCAGCAGTGTATGGTTCACATCGGTGGGTGGGGAACTAGGTTGTTTGCCTAATCAACTTGAACAATAAAAGTTCACTCACATCAGATCAATATTAAGTGGGTTAAGGTCTCATCTTTAGCAACCTCTCTTTTCCACCTCTTTCCTCTCGGCAGCAGTTGGACAGTGCCAAAGAGAATGAGGACAACAATAAGAACAACAGTATCAGCAGCAAGAGATGCAAGCTCAGATGCAAGTTCGGGGTCAATATCAAAATCAAGGCCAGTTTACCTCAATGCAAGCACCTATTACTCCCGACAGTGTACCGCCAAGTTTCCAGAAGATGATGGCACCAATCCCGCCATCATGCTGGAAGGAAATGCATACCACCGACTAGGATTACACCGAGCAAGGTCGGGATGTAAGAAACAGTTCATGGGACATGAACGCCAAGATATCAACTGAAGATGAGATGAAGTGCTGAAGAAGGAAGGAAGGTTACGGTCAACTTATCATCAAGAGTTTTGGTATGCCTCGATCAATCTAGAAGCGAAGCGGTCTTGTCGCCCGTTAGGTCGATGGGAAAGTCACCAGATAGCGAATGACAAGAGGAATCGGAGTCACCGTTACGTGGAACTTTCCATCGTCAACCTGGATGTGGTGTTCTAAACCTTCCCGAATGAATGGGCACCGTCAATATTTTATTTCGATGGACCGACAAAGAACCAAGTCTAAAGATCGAGTTCCAAAGAAAACAAAGAAGTTGATTATTCTCAAGGGTAGTAACCTCATCGGTCGTAGATAGGCGAAAGCTCCACTACCTTGGTAATGTGAACTTGAAGAAGACTTGGTCTACCTCGAAAAGGTTCCGCTTGGAGGCTCAACCAAGCAAGACGATTGGCGGGACCCCAAGGAGTCAAGCGCCGGTATTGGCGTGGTCACAACATCTCAAGCCGACACGTTAAGTTGTGAAGTACACTGAATTATTAAGTCAACAATCCAATCTAAGGAAGCAGCAACTAAAAACATCCATAGTCAAGATAAGAGGAGATGAAGGTTTCTTGAGTTCTTGTCATTCGGACTAGGAGCGGTTCGAGAACATTACAAATCATGGATTTACTAAGGTCGAGTTAAAAGGTTTCAAGAAAACCCCATCAAGCTCCCATTCAACGGGGTCAATTCGAGAGTACTGAAGTTGCCAACGTTAGTTGAGCAGTCCAAGGAAAGAAAGATGTTTCAACTCCCGTAATCGATCGTGGTCGAGTGAACAGAATCAACCGGTGTGAGTAAGAAAGAAACCACGAAGTCGCGAGACCAACCCAACCCCACTATACCTTCTTTCTTTCTAGCCCCAAATGTCGGGACGAGATTCCTGTAAGGGGGTAGGTTTGTCACGCCCGATTTTTGTTCGGGTTAAAAAAATCATTAAATAATTCATTTTCTAGAAATTAAATAAGATAAAAAGCATATTAATTGGGTAAAAGTATTAAGAAAATAAAATTTCCTTTAAAAATCATGGCTGGAAATATTTTTGAATATTCTCCATGCCCTAAAGTACTCTCCTATATTTTTCGTGAAATTTTGGAGCTCCGAAATAATTTTAATAATATAAAGAACATTTAAGTAATTATTTAATAAATTAATTAATTAGTAAATAATCTGCTTGAATTTTTATTAAATACTTTGAGTGTTCATCTAATTTCAGGATTTTTCTTGGAATTATTTGAGCATTGGAAGTATTGATAAAAATTCAAAGAAATTTGGAAGGAAAAGTCTGCTTTACCTCCCTTGCTAAGTGTCGTCTTCCTCCTCCAAATGCTCGTGTACTGTTCATCCGAACGGCAATCTCTTCCCTCCCTTTGCAAATCCCATCGAATAACTTGCTAAAATCATGAATTAATTGAGGGAAATAATCCTCACCTCTTCCTCTCCATTTCCCCATAATTTCCCACCCAATCCCACGATAAATCGTGGTGGATTTCGATTTGGTTCTTCACTGTTAAACACCACCATAGTCGGCCATTCCTCTCCATCCCGGTCGATTCCCTTCCCAATTAACTCACAAAACCGGTTCCTCTCCTCCTCATCGCATTTCTCCCATGAATCTTTATCCAATCCCGCACGAACTCATGTTGGATTTCGATTTCGCATTTATCTCGTTTAACTACAACATTGTTGGCCGACGGCTCATCCTCTCCCCGACCCTCCCCTTCCTCTCCCCGCGATGATCCCCTCCTCCAGCCTACAAAAGGGAGCCCCCTGCCCCCTCCTCACTCCCCTCACACCACCTCGACCTCCCTTGCTCTCCCTCCATCCCTCCGCTCGGTTTCCTCTCTCCTCAGCGCCGGCGAACTTCGGTCGCCCCTCCCTGTCAAGCCGAGCAAGGCCAGACCTTGCCACCACCTCCATCGGTCTCGCAGCCACCTCCTCTCCCCCGGCCTCGCCTCCGTTTCGCCGGCGACCATCGTGCCGACTCCGTCCATCCACCTCACTAGCGCAACTCCGGTCGGCCCTTCCTCCTGCGTGCATCGGTTGGCTGCGCCATCGCCACTTACGGCACGGCGCATCGCCCTCCACCCCGGCCAAGCCTCATCTTCATCGGAACCCCGCTGCAACGATGACGGTCGTGCCACCTCATCCTCGGTCTCGCCGAGGCCAACATCGGCAGCTTCTGCCGCCTCACTGATGTGTCGCCTGACATTGCCGTTTCCTTCCTCGGCATTGCGGCATCATCCTCTTCCTCGTCCACCACTCCCCGCCCTCGGATCGCCGCCGAGCTCGTCGTCATGAGCCTGCGCCGCCTCTTTCGCCGTTGAGCACACGGTGAGCCGCCCCTCCGCCATCCTTGCCCCTTGTCGTCATCCTACTCTTTTCCTTCCAAAAATAATTAAAAATTTCCTAATAAATCAATTTAATTTTCATAATCCATTTAATTGTCCAAAACTTCTAAAATTCATATCTAATCCATACAAACTCCGAATTGGGCCATTCAAATTGTAAAATTCATCTAAAATTGAGCTCTACATGTTTGTTTACTTTCCATGTATTGTTTATTTGGTTTTTATTAGGGTTTTTGCTTGTTTTGCATGCCAGCGTGTAGACTTCGTTGTTTCGAAGGTTCGCGCTCGTGAGGAAAAGAAGATTTGTTCGAAGCAGGAAGGCAAGTCATGTCATTTTGATCATATTGCTATCCGAGTTTACAAAATTATGTTTATTTAAATTATTGCATTTCGCTTTATTAAATTCCCGCGTCTATCACTGTTTTATTTAGCCTTACCAATTCTCCTTGTTATAGCCCTATTACTTGTATTATGATCCTTGATAACCCTAGGAAAAATAAAACTAGTGAGCACTTTATATATGTGGTACTCACTAGCAAACTTAGGAATATGCTTACACATGCTTGAATAGAAACAATTAGATGTTTTCAATAATTAGACTAAGGAATAACTTGTAAATGATGGAAATTTTGGTGTTTAGCCGTGGCAATAAATGTCCCCTTCAAAATTCCCCAAACATGTTTTCCCGGGCACGGGGTGCTTGGTTTTGCTAGTCGCACCTCGGCCATCATAAGGACCGGTCTTCGAGCCTCGTTGCAATGCATTTCGTAGTACCACCTGTCTAATGGGTAAGGCTTAACGCGTTGACTAGTACGGTCGGAAACAAGCAAGACACGGATAGGGATGGATGAAGCCCTAGGAAGGGTTGAAGCCCATGGGCCGACGTCTCGGCAAGTGAAGGCTCGGAACGAGTCGAGATGCTGGGGGCATAGACTGCCGCTCGACCCGGGGGCACTGGCGGGGGAAGTCTATGTCGGTCTTCTTTGTTTAGGGCGGTACTAAGCGATGAGTTATGTCATGGCTTCCGTCCGTATGCCATGGTGGAATGTGGCACGTCGCAACACGTGAGGAAGACATGTCTGGTGGGTAAAGATGTACACCTCTGATCAGAGTAAATCTATTCGAATAGCCGCGCCCTCAGTTATGGGCAAGCCGAGCAATGTACCCAAGTTAGAATTTATTTCTGTTTGAAACTAAAATAATTGGAGTTAGCACTTGTTGGCCTGGGTTAAGGCAAGATCGCGTTGGTGCGTGACTTGATAATAATTTGACTAGAGATAGGCTCGTGTTTATTGAAATGCCTTAAAATATTTAAATGCTTTGAAATGCTGGTTTTCTGCAAAACAACCGTATATATGAATCCTTTGTACCACCTTGCATTATATTTGCATTTTTCCGGCATGGCTTGTTGAGTACGGTGGTTGTACTCAACCTTGCAATTCTTTCCCCCTTTCAGAAGTGTTCTGCCTCTGAGTCAAAGACGGTGTTAGAGAACCAAGGCTCAGACCCCAGTTGAGTTTGCCTGTGGAGTGGAGCTAAAGCCCCACTAGGATCGTCCTTCTTTTCCGCTACAGTTTTCTTCGAGTGCGGGGACTAAGTGCCTCTTCTGTAAGTATTCATACACTTTAATTTACGTTTGTTTCTGTGTATTGATTTGTCATTTTGTGTACCCTGGCTGGTCCTGGACAGGGAATTAATACACAAAATAGTCTGGAATTTTGGATAAATTTTTTGGCGTGACAGTGGATGACAACTTAAAGAACTTCGTATGGAACGAGCTGCAGAAGTGGCTTATATATCCGCCTAGTTCAGAGGCTCTGGGAAAAGAATTTTGCATTAAAAACGATGGGGGGAGGTGGAGGCAGTGGAAATCGGACTTGAACACTTACTACGTGCAAAAGAACAAGTCCCCATTTGAACACTACGGTGGTATTACGCCCGCCGGATGGGATAGGTTCGTGGCGAAGATGACAAGCCCTGAAGCCTTACCACGGAGGAAGAAGATATCCGACCTCGCGAAAAGGAACAAGTATCCGCACCGGTTGGGCTCTAGCGGCTACGATGGCCACGTAGAGAAGTGGCGAGCAACGAAGGAACAGTTTGTCGCCCAAGGAAAGCCCCTGCTTGTGGATGCACTAAAAGAAAGAAGCAAAAACTGGGTGTGGGCACGCAGCACGGGACAGGTCACTGAGGAAGGATAGATCCTTTTCGAGGATCTGGATATAGAGCGTGTGACCACAAGTCTAAAAGACATTGCTGAAAAGGAGAAGACTAGGGAATTTATTGCTAAAAGGGAACACGATCAGTTGACAGCTGCATTGGGCAACCCTGAACATTCTGGACGAGTAAGGGGTGTATCGTCAAAGACAAGTTGGAAAGAAGGGTTTCCTAGGGAAGCCGCAAGTTACAAGAAAAGGGACAGTACAAACATAAACTTGAAGAAAAGATATCAAAACAAGTTGAAGAGCATTTCTACTCTCTTGTTGCATGTAATCGCCAAGCCTTCCTAACTTCTTTCAAGAATCCGAAGAACCCACAGTACAAATGCCCAAAGAATGCGTCGCGTCGTTGACCCCACACCCTATCTAGTAGATACCGTTAACGACCAAATTTGGTAACTAAATCCCTAAGTTCAAGGTCGAATTTGAAGCGGAATCGGATCGGGAGAATAGTCTTGAGAAACAGAGGCCACATCGGCTATGATCAAATGGGCCTTGGGTGACACAATCGGCTACAAGGTCAATCGGCTAAGGTTGAGTTGGACAGGGATAGCCGATAGCCGATGCCGAGTCGAAGAGAGGGTAAAACCGTTTCCGATGAAAGTGCTTAAAGATAAATAGAAGATTTGGTTCCCAAATTGCGCGTTAAAAGACATTGCCATCTATGGATAGAGTCATGTAATGGCAATTGTATCTCGTAAATTAGAAATTTGTTTAGACTCATTTATTGTAATGCGGTATGGGTCCTTATCCCGGGATATTGTCGTATTATAAATAGTAGTTTAGATAGAGATCAGTGGTATGTATAGATAATGGTATTCTTGGGTATAAATAGGACTCGAGATTCCTGTAAATTATATCAATACACATTCAATACAACCATCGGCACATCGCCTCCTTTTTCTTCAGACGAACAATTGATCATGCTTCGGGTTGCATCGTTTGGATCCCCGATTTAAGATAAATGTTTGTCATTAGTGGTGTATCTCATCGAATTTAGTGCTTCCATCGCTATGATACTCTAAATTCGATGGTTTATGCTACGCTAGTTATCATATATCACATATAATCCGAACAATATTTAGATCTATCTTGACATCGGCTTGTTTCTGTCAAGAATCAGTAGCCGATAGAACTAGATTTAAAGGTTGGCCTAGATTATATGTGATATACACCGTCTCGAGATATTTACATTAGCTACAGTAGATCTGGTTGTTCTTTTTATACTTAATGTCGCATCAATGATGATCTATTAAGTCGTTTTTAGAGCTTTTATGATCTATTTGGCTAGATGCATTTGTTTAGAGACAGTGTCGGGGTTTCAGCCGACCTTATCTGTTTTAATATTCTTTGATATATTTATATCAGGTTTATTAAAACCGCCTCTTATATTAAGATCTTGCTCTAGTTAAATGCCCTAAGCGAATCGGTTTGTCGCCTACACCGACAACCGACCGATCTAGGTTTAGCGCATTTAGCTCATATCAATATCTTTTCATAAGATAAATCGGAGTACTAGCCGATTCACAGTTGGACTTACGGTATCGGCTAGGCTGTAAAAACATATATTTATTATCCCATTGTATATTTGGATTAAGTGGTTAATACTGTCTCGACGCAGCCGATCTATTATAGTCACTTAGTTTAAATACACTTCGGGATATCATATATATGTAAATTGACTCTTGCAGCCGATCCAGTAGGATCTAAGTTAATACTTAACGCATATATCTGTATTTTTCTTGTTGGTTAACAGATCAAACTAACTGGCATGCCTTGTACAATACAGGTAGCCGAGAAGGACCTGCACTGGAGCTAAGCAGATCTCCCAGGCCAGCGCGTGAAAGAAATTTCTAATCAACACCCTTCTTGGCACGCCCGGTGGGGCTATCTCTGTCAACTCGGCTAGGACGCATCGACGCAGCCGACAAGATGGTCGACCTCAAGAGCCCCAGCGTTTCTCAGGACAACGTCGTGCCTGGGAAGATGGAACAATTGTCGGCTGAACAACAAGCCAACTACAAAAAGATGGTAGAAGAGCTCCAAGCCAACTACCTATATCGTTCACCCAGACAAGGTCTAGGGTTGTGCACCAAAAGTACAAATTCAGCATGGACAAACTCAAGGTGTCCTCCTCCAGTGGATCAAAGGGAAAATAGAAGGCAGAGGAGCCGATTCAAGAACAAGATGATTCGGGCCTGCATACTTTGCAAGACCGAATCGATTCAGCCGTCCACTATGTGTTGGTCAACCAGAGCAGCATTCTTGTCAATACCCTCAACAACATGATCACCACGGTGGTCGATGCCAAGATAGCTGATCAACTCCAGCGGGGGCCGACTTACTTCACAGACGGTCAGTTTCTGGGTTACAGGACGTTGGCCACCCAGAATCGGCTGATTCCACCACCATCACAACAAGGGCCACCGGAGAGAGTCCTCAACTAGCCGAATCCGTCCGGATCAGCTGCGAGACCGGTGCTCACCATGCCGAACCGACAACAACCACTGTACCAGGATCAGATCGCCAACATATTTGATGACAATCGTTAATTGGAGCCGGTTACCCAGATCGGCCTGGATAGACAGTACAATGCCGGTGGCCGAAAGCTGTTCCCGGGCCCACCAACACCACCACCGGCAAATCGACCGCCTCCCGCTGACCATCCGCTCCAGTACCGGTATCAAGGAGGCTGTCAAGATCACCACTACAGGCCCCAGACGCCACCACCACTGTATCGGCAAGCACCCGCACCATATGATCAATATGAGCCAATACAGCAGGACAACCGGATGTGGGCCGATTTGATTGAGGACGTCATCCGTGATCAATTCGGCCTCAAGCCGAAGGACTCAGGGAACATGTATCGGTATCCTTATTCGGAGCATTTCGAGCGAATTCCATTGCCCAACCGGTACAAAGTCCCGGACTTCTCGAAATTCTCGGGACGGGACAACGTGTCAACCTACGAGCATGTCGGCCCGATTCTTGGCGCGGTGCGTGAAGCATCGGCTCAGATGCCTTGAGAGTTCGACTGTTCCCCTTGTCTCTTTCGGGATCGGCTTTCACCGAGTTCTCTTCATTGCCTTACAACTCAATTCAGACCTAGGCCGATCTCGAGAAACAATTCCATAGCTACTTCTACACCGGCAACCATGAAATGAAGTTGTTGGACCTCACCAAGATCGAGGCAAAAACACAACGAATCGGTTCAAGACTACATCCAACGCTTCGAGAGATGAGGAACCGATGCTACAGCCTGTCGTCGGACGCCCAGCCTAGCCGATTTGGCCTTCCATGGCACGATCGCGCCGATCCGCGACGCTTCTCCGCTCAAGATTTTGATGACTCGGCGCATCGGCGCGAAGGTGACGGCCAATGAGCAAAGGATTCAAGACACCGGAAGGCCATCAAAAACATAACTCAAGTCATCGTTGAATCGACTCCGATTCCAGTGATGACGACGCAGAAGGTGGCGGCATCGAATGGGCCAAGAATAAAAAGGTCATCGTCGTCAATGGGCTTGAAGACGGCCAAAGAGGAAAAATATGATTTTGACATCACCAAGGCCGATAGGATCTTCGATCTATTACTCAAGGAGAAGCAGATTCAGCTTCCCGAGAACCATGTGATCCCATCGGCTGAAGAACTAAAGAAGAAAAAGTACTGCAAGTGGCACAACTCTACATCCCATGCCACCAACGACTATAAAATTTTTAGGCAGCAGATCCAGTCAGCAATAGAGACCGGGAAACTCAAGTTTGCCGGTTCCACTCGGCCGATGAAGGTAGACGGCAACCCCTTCCCGGTCAATATGGTTCAAGCCGGCCCAGCAAGCTGATCGGTAGCGCGAGAATGACGTACGCTTAGCCGAAACATTAGAAGGGGTCAAGGCGAGAGGATAGGCCGACCGGAAGCCAAGCCGTGCCAATCAACATGGTGCGCCCGTTGCCCGATCGGGCTGATCGACGGCCGATCAACACGAACGGCCGACGCCACTTCCAACAGCAACCTTGGCGGGAAGAGGCTCGGTTTGAAAGATTTTATCGACAAGAGCCAGAGACGCGAGGTCGCCGGTACGATGGGAACCACAGCGGTGCCGATCCTCATTGGCATTGCAAATTTTTCGAGCATTGCTTGGGAGACCGGGATGAGATTGCCGACGGTAGATAATTGCCCGGCTCGCAGCGAATACCGTATGGACGAACACGAAGCTAGCCAATCACCAGTCCAACTCGGTTCGTTCCCGAGGGTCATACAGCTCAACCGGCACTGGCAGTCCGTTCACGATCGGCTAGGGCCGATCCATCAAGACTTCTTTGACGAAGACAAAAACGATGACCACTACGACGAAGGAGAGGCTGATGATGAAGAATCAGCCAACCCCCAATGGTGCCCTTCTGACCTCTTCACCAAAACACAGAAATGAAGAATTCAAAGGCTAAAGCATGAAGGAAGGAAAGAAGAAGTTCGGCAGATGATCGAAGAACAACACCATCGGCTAGGTAAAATCAAGAGGCGATGGATCCCCAAAAGAAAATCGCCACGGCCGACGAGGAACGGACCGAGAGAGTTCGGTCGATCGAGCCGAAGGGCAGCCAAAGGGAAAGACAAAGTCTCGCATCGATCAATATGGTATTCATATTGCCAGCCGAGTCGGTGCCCCTAAAGCCGATGACAATATTGAGGACACCTTGGTCAAACTAGCACTGTCCTCGGATCAAGCAATCTTCGACAAGCCAGAGGGGACCGAAAATCGATATCTCAAGCCGCTATATGTGAAAGGTTTCATCAACGGTAAGCCGATGTCAAAAATGCTAGTGGATGGGGGAGCTGCAGTGAACCTTATGCCCTATGCAACATTCAGGAAATTGGGAAAGGGAGCCGAAGAACTGATCTAAACCAACATGGTGCTAAAGGACTTCAGTGGCAACCCATCAAAAACCAAGGGCGTATTGAACGTCGAACTGACCGTCGGCAACAAGACCGTGCCCACAACCTTTTTTGTCATCGAAGGGAAGGGGTCTTACAGCCTGCTGCTTGGGAGGGACTGGATACATGCCAACTGTTGCATCCCTTCCACTATGCACCAATGTCTACTTCAATGGGACGGCGACAAGATAGAGATTGTACCAGCCGATAGGTCGAAGCGTCGCGAATGCCAATTTGCCACTGGGAAATCGATGGCATTGATTGTTTGTCAGGAAAATCGGCAAGCCAATTTTCTAAAAGTGTCCGATTCGCCATACGCCGATTGGAGACGACGAGCTGCAGCTACTTTGAGCAAGACGTCGTGGAGGGTTCGAACGTCTAAGCATGGACACCGTGGATGAAGACGATGGCAAGCTAGGGCAAGGTTTTATGTCGGCGACGAGTTAGAAGAAATAGACATAGGCTCGGAGACAGGCCTAGGCCGACGTATATTAAGGAATTTATCTTCTCATTGTAGATCCCACTTATTGATTTGTTAAAAAAATATAAAGATTGTTTTGCTTGGGAGTACTTCGAGATGCTGGTCTTAGCCGATCTATAGTCGTCCATCAGCGCCAATCAAGGCAGGCTATTGGCCATTCAAACAACCTCCCGGGAGGTTCAAAGCCGATATGTATGATGCGATCAAAGCCGAAATAACTCGGCTATATGATGCTGGATTCATTCGGCCTTGTCGATACGCCGAGTGGGTCTCAAACATTGTCCCAGTATTGAAAAAGAATGGCAAACTTAGGGTGTGCATCGATTTCAGAGACTTAAATAAGGGTACCCCCAAAGATGAATATCCAATGCCTTTAGCCGATTTGCTCGTAGACGCTGCATCAGGCCACAAAATTATCGGCTTTATGGATGGCAATGCAGGCTACAATCAAATTTTCATGGCTAAAGAGGACGTTCACAAAATTGCTTTTCGATGTCCTGGAGCAATCGACTTATATGAATGGGTCGTTACGACGTTTGGGCTAAAAAATGCTGGGGCAACATATCAACAGGCCATGAATTATATCTTCCAGGACATGATCGGTTCTCTGGTGAAGATCTACTTCGACGATGTCGTTGTCAAGTCCAGGGAAATAGAGGACCACATAGCCGATCTAAAGCAGGTTTTGGAACGGACAAGAAAATATGGCCTGAAGATGAATCCGTTGAAGTGCACGTTCGGCGTGTCAGTCGGGCAATTCCTAGGGTTTCTTGTTCATGAAAGAGGAATTGAGGTTACACCAAGAAGCATCAACGCTATCAAGATGATACAACCTCCGAAGGACAAGAAGCAACTTCAATCATTGATGAGCAAAATTAACTTCATCAGGCGGTTCATAGCCAATCTTTCAGAGAAGATAGAGCCGTTCACACAACCGCTTTGGCTTAAAGTCGATCAAGCATTCACATGGGGGCAAAGCGCGAGAAGGCCTTGGACAACATCAAGAATTATTTAAGCTCGCCTCCGGTGTTAATGTCTCCATGAAAAGGAATACCGTTCAAGCTCTACTTGTCAGCCGATGACAAGTCAATCGACTCAGTCCTAATCCAAGAGGTTGAGGGCAAAGAAAAAGCTATCTTCTATCTTAGCCGACGGCTATTGGATGCAAAAACAAGATATTTACCAGTGGAGAAGTTGTGCATGTGCCTATATTTTTCATGCACGAAGTAAAGGCATTATCTGCTATCCAATGAATGCACAATAAAATGTAAAGCCGATGTCGTCAAATACATGCTATCGGCTCCGGTTTTAAAAGGGCGGATTGGAAAGTGGATTTTTGCCTTGACAGAATTTGATCTGAGGTATCAAGCACCCAGGGCAGTTAAAGGACAAGCTATAGCTGATTTTATCGTAGAGCATAGAGATGACTCAATTGGCTCAATCAAAATTATGCCTTGGACATTGACATTTGATGGCTCGGTGTGCACCAACGGCTGCGGTATCGGATTGGTCATTATTTCGCCTAGGGGACAAGCTTTGAATTTGCATTTTCTATCGACCCCCATGCTACAAACAATCAAGCCGAATATGAAGCAGTGCTTAAGGGATTGCACCTTCTCAAAGAAGTCGAAGCCGACGCCATAGAGATAATGGGGGATTCACTATTGGTCATCGGCCAGTTGTCAAGGAGTATGAATGCAGAACGACGCGGCGATGGTTTACTACCAACAATGCCGAGAGTTGATGGATAGCTTTCATTTGGTCACACGAAACACATCCCCAGAGAATGAATACGAAGCCAATGATTTAGCTCAAAGGGCATCGGGCTGAGTCGATGATAAAAGAAGTCGAGATAGAAGTCGCGCCATGACGCTACGATGATTGGAGGTTTGAAGTCTACAGCTATTTACAGAACCCCTCTCAATCGGCTTCAAGGAAATTGCGATACAAGGCTCTAAGATATGTTTTGCTCGACGAAGATCTCTACTATCGGACGATTGATAGTGTGCTGCTCAAGTGTCTTAGTACCGATCAAGCTAAGGTGGCTATCGGGGAAGTACATGAAGGGATATGAGGCACGCATCAATCGGCTCACAAGATGAAGTGGATGCTTCGGAGAGCAGGATATTTTTGACCCACGATGCTGAAGGATTGTTTCAGGTATTATAAAGGCTGCCAAGATTGTCAGAAATTCGACACCGTGCAAAGAGCATCAGCATCGGCTATGAACCTAATCATAAAGCCTTGGCCGTTCAAAGGATGGGGCATCGACATAATCGGCCAGATTAATCCACCCTCAAGCAAAGGACATAAATTCATTCTGGTGGCAACAGGTTATTTTACAAAATGGGTGGAGGCAATTCCTTTAAAAAGGTTGATTCTAGGGACACAATCGAGTTTGTTAAAGAGCACATTATCTATCGATTTGGTGTCCCACAAACAATAACAACAGACCAGGGATCTATCTTCATATCGGACGAGTTTGTTCAGTTTGCCGACGGTATAGGGATCAAGTTACTTAATTCTTCACCGTACTATGCACGAGGCCAATGGGCAAGCGGAGGCTTCAAACAAAAAGTTTGATCAAACTAATAAAGAGGAAGATTTAGTACCCTAAGCAATGGCATAGCCGATTAGCCGAGTCACTTTGGGCATATCGGATGGCATGCCATGGATCTATCCAAGTCCCTCCATACAAGCTGGTCTATGGGCACGAAGCAGTATTGCCTTGGGAGAATATCATCGGCTCAAGACGGGTTCAGCTGCAAGGTCAGCTCACAGCCAATGATTACTATCACCAGATGGTGGACAAATCAGAAGACCTAGTTTTATCAAGGATGAGGGCCTTGGAAAAGGTAACAAGGGATAAGGAACGAGTAGCCCGTCATTATAATAAGAAAGTTGTGCCTAAGTCTTTTGAAGAGGGCGAACTCGTTTGGAAATTGATACGCGATTGGAACGAGAGACAATAAATTCGGCAAGTGGTCACCAAATTGGGAAGGGCCTTTCAAGATCCACAAATGCGTCTCTAAAGGAGCTTATATGCTAGAGGGTTTGAATGGAGAAGTATTTGGGAGGGTTCTAAACGGAAAATATTTGAAAAAATACTACCCAAGCATTTGGATCAACTCATGATTCGACTTTGTTGGTTCAGCCGATTCGTGTTAGCCGATGCGTTGTGATGCAAGCATCGCCTTTAGGTAATTCTCAAGCTAAGTTTTGCCCCTAGTTCTCTATAATCGGCTGATGTTGGCCGACAGTTACAATAACAGGACGCAAGTGTGTTAAGTTCATAATTTCATCGACATCAAAGACATCAACAAAATTAGGGGGGCATATATATAAAATACAATATGATTTCGAAGAGACAATTTTCAAAATTTTTGACGTCTTCAAGCAAGTTCGGCGTGATCGGCAAGCATGCGTTAAGTGGAAAGAGATGGTGAAAGCCGATTACAAGACGATAATTCAAATCAGTTACAAGAGACGACGAAAGCCGATTACAAGACGATAATTCAAATCAGTTACAAGAGACGACAAAAGCCGATTACAAGCGACAGTTAGATTACAAGGTTCGCAAGTTACGCCCCAACCGTTACAACCAACTCAGCGCCTAAGGAAGTCCTTAATGGCCGATATTGCCTGCGCGGATCCCATCTATTTCTTCTATGGCCTGTGCATCGGCCGCGTTGCTCCCCGGGATCGGCTTCATCGCCTTGGCCATGTCCGACAGGTTTGACATGGCCGCCTTGATCTTTGCTCTCTGGTCCTCGATCTCCTTCGGTAGGCCGGCCACGCGTTGTTCCTTGATCACGATGTCGGCATCGATGTTGGCAAGCTCAGCTATCAGCTCTTCCCGACGTTTGCGAAGCCAATCGAGTTTGGTAATCGGCTTAGTCTTCAGAGCATCGAACTTGGCCTTGTCGGCAATGATTTCTTGCTAGTTGGCCTTGATGGTGCCTTGTTCTCACGGCGGTCGGCTATCCTTTGTTTAGCTCGTTCGAGCTTGTGCTGGTGCGCCTCCAGAAAAGTGGCCGGTGCAATGGTGTCAGCCAGCTAATCCGGCAGCCGATCTTGGATGTCTTCGAACCGACTACGGGTGGAACCGCAGTCGGTGACCAAGAAATCTAGAGAGCACTCTATCCATTTGGCTATATCCGAGAAAGTGGCTTGTAGCTCATTATCTGATACAACCACGACTTTATTAGCGCCCTTGTTGGGATCTAGGAATTCTGATAAGTCAATGTCCAAGAGATCGGCTATAGACTGCAAGTTGAAAGTTGGTAAGAGAGCCGACATGACTAATAAGCCAATTTGTAAAGTTAGGCAGGACTTACTCGGATAGCTGGAGCTGAGGTAGCCACATCTTCAGCACTACCATCACGCGCGGCCATCGGCGTCGACTCTCTTGATACACGGGGGGTAGGTGTTGGAGCACGGGGAGGCTGAAAATGCAAAGTTAGAAATTCGGCCGTGCTGGTAAGAAAGAAACGGAGATAAGGTTTACCGAAGGAGGGGGAACCGTTTTCTTCTTTGTGGCTAACATCTTGGCCTATGGACGCGAAAAGTCGATAAGTTGCAATGTGAAAAGGTGAAAGATGGCGAGGATTGAGCAATAAAAATACTTACCGGCTAAGGACGAGGGATGCGTTTCGGAGGGCTTGGAGTTCGCTCAGTGGTCTGCTCGGCCGGTGGAGTATGGGCGTACTTGTCGGAAGAACTTGTTTCGGCTGCGGCAGCATTGACGGCCTCCTCCATTTCCTCGTCCCTGACTTCTTCTTCGAGGGCCGCATCCACGTCCAAATCGGCGGGGGCAAATCATCGGTGGGGTTGTCCTCGGCTTCTTTGAAACATGTTTCTTTTTCTCTGCAAGCTGGAGTAGCCACACCGACGGTGCCGCCCTTTTAGCCGATGCGGCGGCGCACGGGTCGGCCATGGAGCAAAGTGCCCACCTTCGGCGCATGGCAGCCGATGATGGACGGGGCTAGCCCGCAGCCGCTAGATAACAGCCCAGGGGCGTAGTGGATGGCCACTCCTGTATTGCTTGTGTGTGGAGGTGAGGAGTCGGTTGTCTGCAAAGAAATGAAGCATGATCAGCCGATAATATAGAAAGGGCTGAAAGAAAAACGGGGACTAAGACGAGGAAAAGATACTTACCGATGGAGTCGTTTCGGGTCGATGATGGTCAGATACATAGAGGCCGACTGGTGGAACAAGTGTCGCTTCCATTCATTCCACCATCAGCTGAAGATTGATGTCCTCCTCACGCGGATCGATGTTGTCAATACTGCCTAGAGGGGGAGGGATATTAAGCAACCGATTCATCATGATGTCGCCCTCGATCTTGCCTCTGGTTTGGATCTTGTCTGCGTAGTACGGAGCCGATCGGCGGTTGACCCATACCAAGTTGCCTTGCGGCTACCATCGGATGATAAAATTCATAAGATTTTTGAATGTTTCATCCTTGGTGAATGCCATTGGAAGTATGCAAGGTGTGATAGCCGATGTATAGATTTCCCTCGGCTTGTCATAACTTTCGAGTTAAGTTCGTCCAGCCAAAAATCATCTCGGGAGTTCAAATCTTTCAAAATCCGTATAAGCAAACCATATCCTTGAAGTGCTTGGGAAGCCGTTATACGGGTTGCCAAACCAACTTTTGAAATGATCGGTGTTAGTTTGGATCCGGGATAGGTTGCTGCTGCCTCCCCGTATGACAAGCATCGGCGGGTGGTTACTTCTTCATCATCCTCAAATCTCGGCTCGATTAAGGGGAAATCGGCCTCTGGTGGGGATGGCTTTTCTGCAACCCGGTGGAGGTGAAGGTTTAGCCACGGTTGCAATAGCCACCAAGGCCCTCCTATGTTGAAAGCTTGTTGATAAGCTAGCCAGCCGATGCACTACTTAGCATTTGGTATAAGTAGGCGAGCGAGATATTTCCCCAAAGGAACTTGTTTCTTGCTTACTAGGGCTTCGGCTACATGCTGTCAGTTGCGCGTCGGCCCACAGCTCGACCCACAGAAGACATACTTCTCTAGCCACATTAATAGGAAAGTGGTGTGTTCTCTCTCGATGTGGGCCGTCCTTCATATTCATGGAAATAAATCGCTCCAACCCCTATGCTTTTGGTCTTGAAATTGTGAGAGCACTTGATATTGAGGCCGATTGGGTCAATGTTGATGTTATGTCCAACCCGTGATCATCACTATATCCATGAGGGTTGGTGTCATTTGCCCTTGCCTAAAAAGGAACACATTTAGCGTATCCGACCAGAAATAGGTGGCGCCGATAAGAGGGGTTCATCCTTTGAGATATCGGCTATGGTCGGGCTAGGCATTGATTTATCCCTATCTCGATCCAGTGGGTGCGTAGCCTAGCCGACATCCGTGAGTACCAAGGCGCCAGGTTTTGTCCGTTGAGGGCCAAGATTTGAAGGCACTTGGACCAATGAGCTAAGTTGGGAGTAGAAAATCTGAAGGGGACTCGGTTCGTTTCAGCATTGATAAGTTTTGGGGTCTATGTTGCCAATTGGCCCTAATAAAGCGATTGGGGCGGTGAGGTGCGGGATTGCAATTTGGTGGCCAAGATGATGTGGTTTAAAGGATGAAAAAACGAGATTACAAAAGGTGAAAGCTAGATTGCGAGAAGTAAAGGGTGATAGCCGATGAGACTTACCTCGAGTATTCCGATTGGGTGGCTTGAGTGGGCGTTTGAGGAAGCCATCGTCGGTGATTGCCGCCTTTAGGGTTCGCCGGGAAGGCGAGCGCTCCAAGGTCGCCGAGGTCGCTGAGCTCGTTGAGCAGGTCGCCAGAGAACTCAAGGATTTGCTGAGGTGGCTATTGGTTTGTGGTAATGTGACATGTGCGGTGGCCGCGAAGGCGGTATTTAAAGGATATTTTTGGGCAGCCGAAACGGTTTAGGTCGAAAAGAGTGGAAGTTTGGAAAAGAAGCAAATCCGCGATATTATCTTATCACGGACTTGGGGGGCATGTGTTAACGACCAAATTTGGTAACTAAATCCCTAAGTTCAAGGTCGAATTTGAAGCGAAATCGGATCGGGAGAATAGTCAGCGGAGAAACAGAGGTCGCATCGGCTATGATCAAATTGGCTAGGTGACACAATCGGCTAAGAGATCAATCGGCTGAGGTTGAGTTGGACAGGGATAGCCGATAGCCGATGCTGAGTCAGAAGAGAGGGTAAAACCGTTTTCGATGAAAGTGCTTAAAGATAAATAGAAGATTCGGTTCTCAAATTGCGCGTTAAAAGATATTGCCATCTATGGATAGAGTTCTGTAATGGCAATTGGATCTATAAATTAGGAATTTGTTTAGACTGTTTATTGTAATGCGGCATGGGTCCTTATCCCGAGATATTGTCGTATTTTAACTAGTAGTTTAGATAGAGACCAAAGTCTATACGAGATAATGTTATTCTTGGGTATAAATAGGACCCGAGATCCACGTAAATTATATCAATACACATTCAATACAACCTTCGGCGCATCGCATCCTTTTTCTTCAGACGAACAATTGATCCGGCTTCGGGCTGCATCATTTCGATCCCCGATTTAAGGTAAATGTTTGTCATTAGTGGTGTATCTCATCAAATTTTGTGCTTCCATCGCTATGATACTCTAAATTTGATGGTTTATCTGCGCTAGTTATCATATATCACATATAATCTAGAACAATATTTAGATCTGTCTTGACATCGGCTTGTTTACGTCAAGAATCGGTGCCGATAGAACTAGATCTAAAGGTTGGCCTAGATTATATGCGATATCCACCGTCTCGAGGTATTTACATCAGCTACTGTAGATCTAGTTGTTCTTTATATACTTAATGTTGCATCAATGTTGATCTATTAAGTCGTTTTTAGAGCTTTTATGATCTATTCGGCTAGATGCATATGTTTAGAGACAGTGCCGGAGTTTCAGCCGACCTTATCTGTTTTAATATTCTTTTGATATATTTATTATCAGGTTTATTAAAACCGCCTCTTATATTAAGATCTTGCTCTAGTTAAATGCCCTAAGCCAGAATCAGTTTGTCTGCTACAGCCGACAGCTGACTGATCTAGGTTTAGCGTATTTAGATCAGATCCATATCTTTTCATAAGATAAATCAGAGTACTAGCTGATTCATAGTTGGACTTACGATATCGGCTAGGCTGTCAAAACATATATTTATTATCGCATTGTATATTTGGATTAAGTGGTTAATATTGTCTCGGCGCAGCCGATCTATTCTAGTCACTTAGTTTAAATACACTTCGGGATAGCATATATATGTAAATTGACTCTTGCAGCCGATCCAGTAGGATCTAAGTTAATACTTAACGCATATATCTGTATTTTTCTTGTTGGTTAACCGATCAAACCAACTGGCACGCCTTGTACAGCACAGGTAGCCGAGAAGGGCTTGCACTGGAGCTAAGCAGATCTCTCAGGCCAGCGTGTGAGAGAAATTTCTCATCAACAATACCATAACTGGCTCGACACCGTGCAGCCTCCTCGTGCCGATAGGAAGGGCCGGGAAGAGAAAGGAGGTGGGTACAAGACTTGCTATACCAGGGTGAAAATTTCATAACACTCCAATCCCTGAGGATTATGCAAGGGTGCAGGTGGCCAAGGTGCATGCAGAGCAAAACAGCTTAGAGCTAGACATTCTAGCACCTGAAGGGATAGAATTGCTTGGAGATGAAGTCAATGAGTTCATTCTATGGCATCGACGAGATATCCTGTTGGTCGGTACATCGTCAGCATCCCCAGTACAGCCGGTTCCTTAGATTGCTGCTATGCCTGCACCGCCTTCTCCACCAGGGCCTGCTTCCCCACCTCGCTCCCCACCTCGGCCTGTTTCCCCACCTCGCTCCCCTCCTAAGGATAAAGGTCCTGGTTCGCCAATGCTGTCAGCCCCTAAAGTCATCGCAGAACATATTCACCAATCTCCTCCGACACCACAGTCAGTATTGGTGGTACCTCAAAGCCCCCTACTGAAAACAACAAGCCTTCCAAGTCCGAGCAAGCTTCAATCTCGTCAGATTATCCCAAAGATGATTCGATCAAGCTATGACAAGAAATTAATGGCCAAAGACGAGAGAAACTTAGTGTTCCTGGCTTTCAGTGGGAGGGGGCCGACTAACAAGCCGCAGGATCGACCGTCAAGGTTGTCAGAGTCAGAACAATCGGTGAAGAACCAAGCGGAGGACCTGCAAAATTGGACTTCGGACGAAGTGCCAACAAAGTATGAGTACGGCAAGCCGTTCCTGCCCTGGCACGTCATGAAAGACATGCCCTGGGAAATCAGGCTAATGCACGACTGGTACCTAAAGGCGTCCAGATTGGGGCTCAACATGCTTACCATGAAGGTCCCGGATAATGCTTTCACCAGTGACCCAAATGGGATACTGGTCATCGCTTTTAACGACCTTCATGCATTATTCAAGATGGGAAAAATGGATATAAATCTCGTTGCTGCGTTTTGCCTGTAAGTATTAGCCTAACTTAATGTCATTAATAAATTCATTTGCAAACTAACTTGTGAATAATTAATTACTCGCTGCATTACTTAGGATGCAATATGCAGAACAAAAAAGACCAATTATCCAGTTGCATACATTAATCCAACAAGGATATGCTGGACGGAACACAAGGTTCATGTTCGTGAAAATTCCGATGAGCTCAAAGGCAAAACAAAAAAACAAAAAGCCGCAATCATCAAACAAATGCACAAGGACAAGATAGACAAGATTATCGCGGTATCATTCTACTTGGGCAAGGCTATGTTGGAGCATAGAGACAAAAATGTCCTCATGGTCCCTTATGCGTTGCGGTACGTAATATTCGTCCGTAAAACAGATATTTTACTACGATATCACCTACAATTAACATATCTCTTCTTTCACAGTGATCACTACATACTATTTCTAGTATATCCACTGGACCACGTGGCCGTAGTGCTTGATCCTGCACACTACAACCAGGAAACATTCAAAGAGTTCCTCGTTATTTTAAATTTGTAAGTACTATCATACACCATTTAATACGTTTTGTCTGTTTTTACTATCGAATAAACAATTGATCAGTGAAACATGCAATTATTTTGTCTATAGAGCACACCATCATTATGTAAGAAACGGTGAATCAGTGAATGATCCACAAAATAAGAAGCTTCTTGTGAGGACAAATTTTTCGGTAATTATATGCTCGTTTGTAACGTTCCACCCTTCCCGGACTGGGCTCGCCTACATCTGGAAGC
This sequence comes from Oryza australiensis, assembly GCA_019925245.2. Lineage (NCBI taxonomy): Eukaryota > Viridiplantae > Streptophyta > Magnoliopsida > Poales > Poaceae > Oryza > Oryza australiensis. The sequence continues at coordinate 1,413,106 of JAIFGZ020000311.1, forward strand.
TCTCTAGGACATTAGATTGCCCTCACAGACCAACACTAGTCTTTTCTGCGCACTTTGTCCTCACTCATGCACACCCGGGAAGAACTTTCCGGTCGGTCACCCATCCCCAAATTGCCCCAGGTCAAGCACGCTTAACCTCAGAGTTCATTGGAGATGAGCTTCTGGAAAAGAAGTTGCAACTTGTTGGTATGAGTATTCTATTAATCCTATTAAGTCCTGGGCCAGGATGTTACATCGCTATATGCCAACATTTTATATTGTGTTTAATTTCTTACTTACGCACATAATAAATTTTATTCAACACAGTGTTATAAGCAACCACCAGGCACTAACCTTTGCGGCTACTACGTGTGCGAGATGCTCAGAATCTACGGGAGATACTCTACTAAGTTAGAACAAGTAAGTTCAGAGAAAATATATATTTCTACACGTTATCGATCTTGTATAATTTTCCTAATCGTATGTATGTGTACTATTCTTCCTTAAACATATCACGGAAGTTCTAGTTGTAGCGAACCGGTTCGACAATTAAACTATGCTTAACTTGGTTGCACATCTTTGCCGCTTCATCCGTCGCGATGTCTGCAACCATTTGGGCGATTTCTACAATCCGGAGAGCGAGCTGGCGACGAACGATAAATTCAAACGGCTTAGGGAGTGGGAAAAAGAGCACCGCCATTAATGAATGATTTGTAAATTGTTGCTAGACTTCTGTAATTTGCGCAAGACGAAACATGATATGTATATAAACATGCATGCATGATCTGTGTACGTACATTTATATCTTTTATGAGGAAATAATATAATTAAATGTATTTTTTCTCATACGAAAATATATATATACATGTATCTTATCGATCGACCCATGCATTTAATATTCGAGAGAGAGAGGAGAGAGAGAGAGGACGAGAGGGAGAGGAGAGGATCGAGAGAGAGAGAGGAGAGGAGAGAGAGAGAGACCATCTTCCCGTGCGGTCGACTTAACGGATCGCACGGGAAGATCCATTATCCCGTGCGATCGTGTAAAGTGGACCGCACGGGATAATCGATCTCCCGTGCAGGCCGCTTAAGCCGACCGCACGGGATAATAGATCTTCCCGTACGGTTGGACCGCCCGCACGCGAAAATGGTATTTTTCCAGACCTTTTCGCGCATGCGGACAGACATTCCATACAGGAAAATGTCTTTCGGCCCACATAAAAAAATGGTTTCTTCAGTAGTGGACCAAGAAAACATGTGCATCCTGTACTACGTGAAACGGCTACCACAAAAACTACACAAGGCAACATCAGGGTGAATTTGTTCCTACACGGGAAGAAGGTGACGACGTCCCATAGCTGCACCTGCAGCGACCATCATTTAGTTGGTAGTCGTGGGAACCATGATGTTGCAACCGTGCATTTGCATACTGATACATTTAAGCTGGTTTTATGGGACGAACAAAGTATGACTGAACATAAAGGGTAGGACATGCTTAACATGCAACATGATACATAATTACATACATATATACCAAAAGACGCGTGACAAATATTCGATTAGCATTTATACTACATATATGTAACGATTTTGTCATCATAAACCTTTCCATGATGAACTTGTATTTTAGAGCCAAAATAATATACTGACAATAATAATTCGACTTTTAGGAAATCCATACACCCGGACGGTGGAACAGATATATAAGTTGGACTATTTTGTAATATTTGGTAAAATGTATTGATATTAACGTTTAAAAATTTCTTCGGACTGCCAGGGTTCATCTGACCTGCCCAGCCAATTGATGCGTGCTACGATCTACATCAAGGACCTGCGAGAAAGGGTAGAACATCTGAAGCAAAGGAGGGACCATTGCTACGCAAAGATCCAACAGGTGAGCAAGAGCAGCAGCAGCAGCAACGACCTCGAAACGACAGCAACAGCGGGATCATGCTCACGTTCACAGGAAATCAGAGTACAATTCGATGGAGCAGAGCATTTCGACGTGAATTTGGCGATGAGTTCAGAGAGCTGCGTCGAACTGTACATGGTGATTCGAGCCATCGAGGAAGATGGATGCGTCGAGATTGTCGAAGCGAGTTCTTGCCTGGTGGAGGATGGCAGCGTTGTTCACTTGATAAAATGCAGGGTACATATGGCATTTTTCAGTCCCAAGTTTGCTACATTTTCTTTAATTTGATCCTCCTGTCATCGGCTTCCTCTCTTTGATTAATATATTCGCAGGTGAGAAGCTGTGGGGTTGCATTGGATGTTTCCAAGGCGGAAACGAGAATCAAAAAGTTGTTCATGGCACCACATGCAAAACCACGAGGTCTTGGTGCCTAAATTGGTACTTATGAACCGGCACTGGTAACACTTTTGGAGTGTTAGGCTCAATTGTGTAATCTAAAAAGATGTTTGCGTCTAGTTTCTTAACACAAGTGGAACCCCTTTTCACTATTACATCTTACAAATACAAACCAGACAGTACTTCGCAAAAAGTAAATGTCATCACTACTGCACTTCAAATCTAAGGTACTGTTTGGCATTTTAGTCAAGGGACTAAAGATTAGTCCCTGAACTAAAACTTCTAGTCCTTTCCTGTTTGGTTGTAGAGACTAAAAGGGACTAAAGGTAGTTAATTTCAATGTAAAAAACCATATTACCCCTAATGTGATGAAAAATAAATAACTGCCAAAACATTTGTAGCCTCAGTACAATCTTTTGGTGTCTCATATGTAGCTCGTATGTGGCTCCTTTGAAGGAACCAACCAAATTCGTGTAAAAAAATTTAAGGCTCAATCTCAAGAAGCGAACAAATCGTTTCTTTCTACCAAGGTGTCATCAAATGAAACCAGATTCAGTAAATGCTCCAGTGTTCGAATTTCAGAACATACATCTTCTTCAGCAACAACAAAGGGAAACGAAAGGCTGCTTTGATCACAATCTTCAACCTGGAAAAAAACAAGAAATCTGGTGCTTGTTGCCTATTACAGGCTGCCAGGGAGATACTAACATAAGACTACCTGCAAGATGAGGGAAACAACAAAATATGAGAAACTGGTGCTCAAGTAGATGAATATGAAATTTATAAGGAGCAAGGATGAATGGCCAGCAAAATAATGACCATAAATAAGGTGAACAAACCGTTGCAACTCAATGTCAGGTAGTCCTGCACTCTTGCATACATCCATCCTGTTCTCCACAAGGCATCAGTGGACAAGCTAATTAGCTTCTGTATCCAATGAGCTGGGTCGGCAGCAAGCTTTTGACAAATTCAGCAAAGAAAATTAGCAGTAAGCAGTTTGCTTCTTTATCCAAGGTTTATAATTCAAATTTATGTTAGTATGCTGTTTATCCATTTTAGTAGCTGAAGCTGGCAAAAGCAAGTTAGCTGGTAAATCATAATATGTTGTTGAAACAGTTTTAGCTGTTTATCCATATCAAAACAACCATTTGCATTGAGCAACATTACCTTCTCCCACATCCAATTAGGGAGGCGCAGGTAAATAGTTAGGATGATACAGCAGGTAAATAATTAGGAGGCGCAGCTGTTAGAGTAACTCAATATATTCTCAATTAGGAGGCGTAGCTGTTAGAGTAACTCAATTAGGAGGCGCAGCTGTGAGAGAGAAGGCGAGGACCAGGGAGATGGCCCCCTCATCCCGCAGCGGCAGCACGGCGACGTAGGCGCTGAGGATCTGCACAACCATCGATCAGCCATAGGCGAATCAAGGAAATGAAATGAGAAGAAGCAAGAAGCAAGAGAGAGGTTACGTACGAAGAAGAAGGTGGAGGCGGCGCTGATGAGCGGGGAGATCTCGTGGGGGAGGACGGACACCACGACGCCACCGCCGCATCCCGGAGCCGAGCCAGAGCCAGTGAGTCATCGTCGTCATTCCAACGCCGTCGTCTACTCTGCTTGCTTGTCCTCCCAGTGCCGGCCCCGGCCCGGCGGGACCGGATGCAACGGGGGCGCGGGAGTGTCGGCGGCGAGAGGGCGGGACCGACGGCGACGGGGGCGCGGGACCGGCAGGCGGCGAGTCCGCGAGACCGGCGGAGACGGGGCACGGGACCGGCGGCGTCGTTGGGCGCGGGACCGGCGATGGCGAGGGCGCAGAACCGACGACGGCGCTGGGCGTCGGACCGGAGGCGACGCTGGGCGAGCACGGGGCGCAGACGCATTGCGTGAGGATGCGGTTGCGACGCAGTGCAGAGGGCATCCGGTGGAATATGTGATTTTAGTCCCAATAAGCACCTCAATTAGAGACTAATGACTAAAACAAGTTTAGTCCTTTTAGTCAGGGTTGTTTGGCATTTTAGGGACTAAAAGAGACTAATGGGATTAGTCCCTCAACCAAACAGCCCCTAAGAGCACTAAGAGCATGTTTAATGCTACCCACAGAAAATTCTTTATTTGCAAACTTTCCGTTACTATTCTGTCGCTACCATTAGTAGACAGGTAAAAGACTTATTTGTCTTTAAGGATGCGTATGGTTAGAGGGATATAAGATTTGAGAATGAGTGGTATAAGAGCGAGAACCAATTCCACGAGTACAAATGAGAGTCCCCATTTTTAAAGGGCAAATAAAGATTTTAGTATGGAAAATAAATGGCAGTAACGAGTGGATCTATCGGCTAGCCAAGAGGAAGGGCACGTGACAATCGATCATCAACCAAACGCTAACCTTGGGTGATCAGTCTTGCTCGTCACAAGTGTGGCAAAGTTTTTATCACTCAACCAAACACGGGCATAAATGACATACGCTCTGCAGTCTCGCTCGTCTGGGCACGCGCAGCTGTCTTTGTGTGCATTTGTGTTAACAACATCTGCAAGATATAATTGTAAAAGAAAAAACATTTACGACTTGTTTGATTAATCCCGCTCAGAAGGGGCGTGGAACCAACCGAACAAAGCTTCAAATCGATAATTGGAAAACAATGTAGTACTCTGCGAGACCGCGACACCCTACGATTGATGCGGCCTGATTTCTACTAGCACCAAATGTACAGGTGTCCCCAAAGCATTGTTTTGAGAGAGAGAGAGAGAGAGAAGAGAGAGAGAGAGAGAGAGAGAGAGAGAGATACGCAGCTTAAACTGTCAGCATCCAACTCCACCGACGGCTCTACCCATCAATTCAATTCAGAATGCTTAACAAGCAGAATTTGGGTACTCTGATGATTCTCCCCTTCCTCAAGGGTTCACAAGAAGATCCTGAAGCTGTCAACTTGGCAGCTCAGACTTGTAGGAGCAGTTTGACCACCTGATGCTCAAATTCGACCATTCTCTTGTAGCCGAGCCTAAGAACTAACCAAGAACCAAAATTATCCCGAGAGCCCAGCGGATAACCTGGTTTTCTACCTAAACTATACACGGCAGTTTCACATATTTGCAGACCTGCCATAGTACCAGTACAGCACCTTCCAAGTTTCCTTCTCTTGTGGCATAACCGGAGAAGAGAACGATATGTTTTCCGGATGCACACCGACCTTCCACGCTCCGCAGCCATCTCCCATGGCAGCCGCCTGCAAATTATGAAGTGCTGACGCCAACCGCATTCCGAGGGCGCTCAGGTACTGCTGGCTCGGTTGGCAAGACTTCAACAGGGTGCTCCGCTGTTGCTGACACTGCCGTTGTTGGATCTCTCATGTGGTTGTTGTATTTAGCTTCCTCAAACAACTGAAGAAGCAGGGCTTGCATTTCCTTTCGCAGTGCAGAAGCCTCTTCACGTTGGAACCACCCTTCGCCAAACTAAGGGAAAATAGAAAAAAAAAAGGAAAAGAGAGATAAGGGCAGCCATAAGTATCCGTGCAGGCAGTAGAGCACCATCATATAAAACGGTGAAAAATCAACTAATGGTGACTAACCATATTAGATAAGTCTTTGTTGTTAAGCCTTTCAGGTGCTTCCTCGATAAAGCGTCGCATATAGTACAGAACAAAGACGCCACAATCGTATTCGTTGTCCTGCTGTGGAACCTGGCAACAAAGAAAGAAGAATGCAAGGATAATGAAAGGAACAAAACCCCGAGGACAAACAAACCAGCCAGAATCAAGATGTTCTGAACAATATTAGTGGAGAAATTCCATCATATGCCACTGATGAAGCACCAGTTCTATGATTTGCCACTATTTTTTTCTTGAATACGCAAGAAGTGTATCATTGAATTAATAGAAGAAATAAGGCGTCAAAACATGCCAAAGAACAGCAAGTAGTATAGGAACTCGCACCACCACAACCACCCATCGCAAGGGTGGAAACACGACATAAAGAACTAAAATAAAATGCCCTAGCCAGGGTCCATGATTAGGAGAGCCCCTAAGCCCCCACCCCACTGACAAAGTCCAATAGTTTCCTTTGTATATCGTTAATCAACCACCTATAGATAGAATAAAATGACAATTTTACCCCTAGGATACCATGTGCTGATGTGCACTATACTAACCACAAAAGTAATTTTGATGTTACTGTCTACACTTGAATTCTCTTTTGTTCTTAATATTCTAGTGTACAATACTCTGCTCTGCCTTTCTCCCATAAACAAAATGAGGGTATTTCAGTCTCTGCAGGAACGATAGGTTCACTGCTTCACTTAATGGAGTTTTACTAACAATTGACTAACAGCAATGACATATAAGAAACAAACGGAGTCAAGTGAACGAATGGCATATACTCCCTCTGTCCCTAAATATAAGGGATTCTGGCTACGAATCTGGACCAGAATCCTTTATATTTAGAGACGGAGGTAGTGATAGAATTGTGCTTTATCAGTTGCATAATGTAGAATTGGTATATTCGGTTAGTAGAATATTATGGATTTTCTAATATTTATAAGAAAACAGTACTTCCATTTCTGCAAATGTTACCCTAATTTATTTTTGGTAATGCATGTCCTAAATATCGGAGTCATTGCCTACATGTACTACAACTGTAAGACACTAGCTCCAGATTGGATGCAGTCTATCCTCTCATCAGAAAAATCATGCAATCCCACCAACCCTGCTTATATGTAGTTTGCTCACAACCTAAGGGGCATGTGGGTTATATGTAGTTCACTCACAACCTAAACATGATAGACACCCATTTTCGCCATGCCCATACATGGTCAAACTTTGACAACTTACTGCCTGTACTTTGTGAATTGGTTAACACCTTCCGTCTCGAAGAAATTGCTCGTTTTGAGTATAGAAAGGATAAGTTGTAATGGAAAGCTGCAAATGTTGTCTTGGCGCTACCTTATACCAAAATGTTTATCCTTACATTGCAAATAAAAAAATTTCTTGATACTGGAGGTCTTAAATTTAACAGTTTTCAGTAACATGCATGGTAAATAATGCACACATGTAGGAGCTCGGCTACCGAGCTCAGCCATAAGTAGTATAATATATATTTTAATGATAATCTCTTGATAAGTATAATTTTTTTTTCTAGTTAATCATACTAATAAAAGAGTAGAAAAGGACTAAGATAAATATATTATGCTAACACATGCTAATTTGTTGTGTAAATAGATACTAATATATATTTATCTATTAGTTTATTAAATCAATAAGGTGAACAAACAATATAAACTATACACAGTCAAGCTCGGTAGAAGCTCGAGCTCGGCTCGGTAAAGCTCGCGAGCTTTTGCTCAGGCTCAAGTTCGGCTCGTTTGGAGCTCGAGCCGAGCTCGAATTGGGCCTAAGACGAGTCAAGATCGAGCTGCTCGCGAGCCTCGAGCTTTTTGACAGCCCTACACACATGCAAACTGGAAACATAGTATTGTATGTGGGTCTGATGCAAAGATACATGGCTAAATAATGGGTTTGCCTTATTCAAATCTGAAGTGGACTATTGGAAATTTCAACTATATAGGTATACTTTATCTTCTAAAAGATAAGAAGCTGCACACATTTGCAATTGCATCTGGAGGGAGGAAACACTTACTGTAACTGCTTTCTTCCTAATTTTCCGAGGAAGGTTCTTCCACACTGATTCATGTAGATGACAATCTTCTAGAGAAACAGTTTTATTCAGGTAGTTCCATTCTTCTTTAAGGAATCTGTAACAACTTCAAGGTGTAAGAGAGTGCTAAAAACAATCTATCTTAAACCGAGCATCAGACATTTTCATACCCATATTAGCAAAAAAGGAATAAAAATGGCATGCGCTTCAAATAACAGTATACAGACACCAGAAGTTAAAGCTTCTACCAAATGCAGAAGTGCAGTTAATGGGAAGTTGGGAACTCAATTATGAAAAAAGAAAAAATACTTGTTAAAAAAACGTTGGCCTTTACCACATGTGTCTGTTTGTGTATTTAGAGACAAGGTGGTACACCAAATAACAGACAACGTCCAAATTCTCAAAGTTCTTGGAACCACTTACCTCTCAACAGTGCTTGAAATAAATCTGCTGCTATGAAACTTCAGTGAATCCAAATGAAGTATGGTGGGACCTGATTGGTCTTCCTTTGCAGGCATACATATAATGACCAGGCTCCAGTGTGCGCTGACCGATTGGACCACCAAAGAAGAAAGGTTCAGTTTTCAACAGGATATATTGTAAGGATTAGCCGAATAGGTAGCGTTGCATACATAGGTTAAGATATGCATGCGATCAGCTCAGGTCCCAACTCATGAGTTGGCAAGGTGTAAGCAACAGATTTTATGCACAGCACATTCCTGACTATTATTAGTTAGCACAATAGATGTCAAAATACTATGCTCTGCAAGGATCAACTGTGAAGTAAGGAAAACAAACAGAAAGAGCATATGTTTCTTCATGAAAGGGTAAAGAAAATCCAAGGCTTGCTCCCAGCCCCAAAAATGTAATGAAAACCAGCTGGTAAGCAATGAGCTCCCATATTTTCGTATTCTCCCATATAAACATGAGTTTGGCAAGAACTTGGTATCAATATCCACTCTTACTGATTCCTCAATCCAACTTGTTTTTAGGAAACAGGAGTCGGCAGAGGTGGTGAAAAACAAGATGAGTTGAAGCCATGGGAAGGAGCACAGAACCTCTCCTTTCATAGCAGCACTTGTGTTACTCCTGTATTTTGACCAAGCACACCTTTTCGTTACCAAATGTAGGTTGAAAATATCTGCATTGCCAAGTTTTACTGGAGTGGAGACCAACCAAAACAGTAACCAAGTCATGATTGGTCTGGATCAAAATTTTGCAAAATATTAGCCCAAACACTGCTAGCGAGCAGCAAGAAACTAGTAGTCTATTACTACACGCCTATCAGTAATTTGTTACACCCACGACATAACTGGTCTAGTATTTAAAATAAATGATAAATCTGTGGTATCCAAAAGAATTGCTGTATTCCTGATGACAACTAAAGAGATGCCAACAAAAGAAGGCAACAAAATTGCTTACTCTGCATGCACAGGAAACATTATGTATGCCTTTTGAAATATATCTACACCTTTCCACCATCTTCTCAGATTCAAGAAATAAGCATCCTTGTCCACCTTCAGAGTTACACAAAATAAATTAAAGAAATGATCATACAAGATAAACATATCACATTGACTTTTTTAAAAAAATTCGAAATGGTGAACTGACTGACATCAACTTTTCATTTATGAAAAATTAAAAAGATTGTAGTTACTACCTTAGTCTCAAAATAAGTTCACTTTTAAATACGAATCTGGACATAGGCTATGTCAAGATTTGTGTACAAAAGTGAACTTGTTATGGAAATGGGGGCAGTATTAGCTAACAGTAGCATGAAATTAAACATAATTTATGCATGATACATGTAGCCAGCAGTTGCTACATTAGGACAAAAAGGTGTTATGGCTTGGGACTGAGGGCTAAAAAATTGGTTAGAGCCAGCTTGTAGTAGATTTAATCCTTCATGATACGACTGATAAATCAGCTAGGTGGACATTAATCTGAATTTATTTCTTACTTAATTTAGAGAAGCTAAAACCAGCTCCGTCATATAGATGCCTACGAACTCCGAACCAAATCTAAGAGGCAACTGATTGGGAACTAGCCAACCTTATGCACAATGACTTATGCCAAACTAGCTACTCTTATTAGTGACTTATCTGAATCCTAGCCAGCTGTACCTTATGAATTGGCACACTCGTGGGCCCCTACAGCTAGCAGCAACCTTGTGCAAGTGCTACTTCTGCTGCTTTGTCTATATAACTACTGTCCACAAGGCATGAACTCCATAACAACAATTATGAACTAAATACCTAAAACACCAGTAAGATTGAATAGAACATACATATATGGTTAGTCTTGTACTCGTTTCTCTTGTTCATGAGAATCATTATCATTATGGCTATTCATCTTTCTAGGTGTGTACGTAACGAACCCAATATGGAAAATGAACTAGAATACCCCGCAAAAAAAAAGAACTATGATAGATAACAAATTTAATCATCATATTGTAGCATATTTATTTTTCGTAAAGAAATAAAGTAAATGTTAAGAATTTAATATAGAAGAAAAAACCTTTGATGTCAAGGCTTCAAGTTTGCTGAAGAAGTATGTGTTGAAAATGTGATACTTGCCTCCAAGCCTACTTGTCAATGGCATTTGTCCCATTAGGTACCTACATATGATTTTGTGAAGAAAAAAAGAGACAGAAGTTCATTATTAAAATTCAACACATATGCAAGACTGCATAAGTAAAAATGAAATCATAAACAAAAAGAACTAGAATCCTGTTCATGAGCCACCAAGCAGGAAGTATGCTGATATATATAACAAACGATGAAATCTGAGGTGCAAAAGGTCCGCAGCAGAAGGTAAATATGTAAACAATAAAGGATAAATAATGCCACATCATATTTCATTCATCAATGGCCAGATTAGGTACATGATTATCTGGAATTCTGGATAGAGTATGCATGTCAGTGGCCAGCAAAGTCAAGAGTATAGACAGCTATGAGAATCATGCCCAAACAATGGCAGTAAAGTCATAGGTACTGGCCAAGGCAAACAATTGAACATTCATGCAGGAATAATGGTTCCTCTCTGAACAAATCTCTTTGTTTAGCTGAGTGATTATCACTTTCGCCCTATTTTTATCTGATTTAAATCTGGTTACTGTTTTTGAAAGTGAAACGTGCTATAGTACTAAAAACATTATCACCCAATAAATTGAGAATAAAATCAGATGGTTCAAAACCAGTCACTACCATAACAAAATGCTTGGCAGGCTATGGAACCTGATGATATGAAAACCCAGCTATATAAAGCATCCAAGTCTGATGAGATCAATTTGATGATGGTCCTTTGTATGTAAAACAGCAGTTTTTTTTTTTGAGAGAGAGAGCAACAGCAGTTAAGGCCATAATCAGGACTTCTTAGGTACAGTGATGTGACAACATCCAAATACAAAGAATGCCATTTCGTAATCATGAAATTTATCCAACACATGTCTATGAGTATATCCAGTTTCATTAAGATGTATTGTTCTAGTCATTCACTTCTGATCAATGCATGTATCAACTGGAACATCAAAACTTACATAATGTAGAAGTTCAGTATGGGTGAGGACAACAATGATTCAGGCTCAAGACATTTTATGTCAGCACGAGAAAGCTCAATAAAATTAGCGGTGTCCCTGCCAAGAACAGAAAAACAAAATTAACCATCAACTGTAAATAAAACAGAGTTAGCTCAAATAATTATGTTAGTTCAAAGACCAACCATGAAGGATAGTGTATCTTCATTGAATCACTGTAGAAGTGCCAGCATTAGTCAACAGTACTGAACAAATTACAGAAGAAAATACTAAATGTAAACTATAAATGAGTAAACTGCACTCACGGTACACAAACTTGCATAGTGGGTGCAAGTAGGTACAACAACTTGAAAATTGTTCACTGCAGCGCAACAACTTGCCTAGCTATCAAGCAATAGCTTAAATACTGGTTCAATGTCAAGACTCCAGTAGCATCAGAGGGATTTTCTATTCCTGCTTGGTCTGGTTCAGTTTGCTATATAGTGCAGAACACAAGCATGTGGTTCAATGTCTGAATTAAGTAGAGATTGGAACTGATGTGTACTGCAGGCCTGCATGTCACCAATGAGGGCCACCTCAGATTGTTTCCGCTTGCATGGACTTTTGCCCCAGGTTTGCACGGACTAGGCAAGTTGTTGCACCAGAACGAATGTTTTGCAAGTTGTTGTACCTATTTGCACCCACCATGCAAGTTTGTACACTAACTCACATATACACATGGTAGCACACACATGTGGCTAAATGACGAATCATATAAACTCATTTACCATGCAGATGTTGTTTTTTCTGCAGAGTCTGAAATGCAAGTATCTCCGTCGAGTAGAACCACCTCTTCAACCACCTGAATAGAAATATCAGAATAAGCTTATAAAAAGAGTAACCTAAAGTAAACTAACTAGCATAGCTAGTTCTAGAAGCTGCGAGGGATTACAATAAGTTACTGTGCAGTTTATCAATAACCCAACAAGAAGCAAACTAATTTTAATTTCATTTTTTGGATCTTTGGAATTACTGAATGGGACAGGGAACTGACAATTGATCATAAACTACCAAAAAATCAAAAGTTGCCAGGTTTTTTCTATTTTCCTGGTACAGTCCATAAAAAAATCAACCCCACCCCCTCATTCCCATATAAATCATAAAGAAGGGATGAAATATGCATCAAAAATCAAAACTTTCCATCTACTACTCATACAGAGTTCAAATAATAATTTTTTATTCGGTATATCTGCCGACCTGAAGTTTCATTTTAAATTTTACAAAAGCATTATAGGATCATAATAGAAGATACCATGCCCAGATTACAAAATCACTACTACTATGAATTTCTTGCAGATTAAAACCAGATAAACTGGTATTACCCTCTTGTTATTGGTTTGGTGCCCTAAATAACAGTTTGTCAGGCACCTCAGCAGCAGTATCCACTTGTCACATGCAGGCCATGGCATCCCATAAATCCATAATGAGACCACTCTTCTCTACTTTCCACTAGAAGTTGAGATACCTTTTCTCCCAAGATGGCTGAAAATGCTTCGCTGGTTGTTACTGGGTTCTTTCCTTAAAAACAGATTGAAATACTTTTAGAGATCATTTCATATTTTATTCGATTGTAGAGATCGGTGATTTGATACTGCTTTTTATAAACCTTGTACATGCTTTATGGAACAGTGTTCTATGATTTTTCAGAAGCAGCATCAGTGAAAATGATCTTTACTGGTGTTAGACAATAGTCAACGTGTTGCCCCCCACCCCCCAAAAAAACTGTTCATCCTCTGTTGGTGGTATCACAGATAGCAATTGACACTATCTTCAGAGAGCGCAAATGTTTAGTAAATACTGTTATGCACTCATGTTACTAATACTGTCAATATTTTGATTTTTCTTTATATGTACAAATTTTTCATGACATCTTCAATGCAGGACATATAAAGTGGGTATACCCTTATGAGCAGTAGCAAATTGCAATTCACATGTTCAATGCATAGACTCTGTTCTCACCGTAGGGATGCAAACAAGATCAAAGGTAATCTTACCATATTCTATCTTTTTTACATATTAGGAGTTGGAAATGAGTATGAATTTGGATAGTGCTAATTGGATCAGATAAGAATACAATTTATGAATATTTAATCAGATATTACACAGTGTAAAGTTCACTAACAAATAACAACACACGAAACATTCAGCACACTTTTGATATCTCTACTAGCAGTATAGCTATGGAATTGGAATCCATCATGGTTGGATGTTAAGATGCCTTTATAAGCAGCAAAGTCAATATGCTCAAGATTTATGGACCCCAGAAAAATTTGTTGTTTTTGTTTGTTAAGAAAAATAAGAGCAAACCTGCATATGTCCGCACCACAGTACAAGCCCAAAATGCCCCACATGCATGAAAATTGGGGAGCCTTTGCCACTGCTCCTCGACTAAGAAACTCCTCCAGCCTTTTTATCTACGTAGTCCCTGTTGGATAAGTCCCTGTACTAGTCTAGTGGTCTCCTGCACTTTCTTTGCTGCATGTGCTGCTGATTGCAGCATGTGTGCTGCTGGTTGTAGTGGTGGCTTTTTCAGTTTGTTGGCTACACTACATGGTCAAAAGATGCTGCAGCCCTTTTAACCTTTTAGACGGTTAGTCCTTTGTTCCTTTGGCATCTTAGACTAGCTAGGACAGCCAATAACTTTTAGGTGGTTAGTCCTTTGTTCCTTTGACATCTAAGACTAGCTAGGACAGCCAATAATGTTTGTTGGCTGGTAGTGTGCAGCCACCCCTATATATGTAACCCCAACCTGCCTTAGAAGGCATGGCATTTGAGTAGAAGAAAACCAGAAAATTCCCGACTTCTTGAGTGCTATCCTTTCTCAATGAGAGTGCACAGGTCCCAGTGAGAATTCTCACTTTCTTGCAGCCTGAACATCTCCTGCTCATCCCCCTCCTCAACCCAATTAACCTCTCAACCTGCAGCTGTAGTAGCATCTGCTCCAGCAACCCCTGTTAGTCTATCCTCTCCTGCACGGACGAGCTGCAGCAGCTCGTCGGAAGCCTTCTCTTCCCCACGCAGAAGTCCAGCGGTCTCTCATGTCCGCAGGAGCGTCTCAGCACTCGCTTGGCTCGAGCGTGCGACACGGGCGAAGGCCGAGCTCGCCGCGGTGGAGGAGCGCGAGCGGGCAGCAGCGAGCTCGCTGCGGTGGCGGCCCGGACAGCGAGGCTGGCGGCAGCGGAGTTGGCGGCGGCGAGGGCGTAGGAGGCGGCAACGGCAGCAGCGGATGCAGCAGCTGCGGCGGCGGAGGTCGAGGTTCTGCGCGATGGTAGCAGCGGGGCTCCACCGTCGGCGTCACCAACCCGGACCTCGAGTTTTGCCGGGGGCGAGGACTTGGCCGACGGGGAGGCGGCACGAGGCGGGCGGCGCGGTGGGTGACCGCGCAGCCCCGCGGCGTGGCGGCGGCAGCCAGATGGGCGTGCACGCGCCGGCCTTGCCCCTGACGGACGCAACGAGCGCGACCTCAGGCGCGGCCCGCTCGTCGACCCAGCGCTGGAGGAGATCCAGCGGCTACGGGAGAGGGCCGCCCAGCTCGAGGTGGAGCTGGAGTTCAACCGTCGGCGCGGCGGTTGGGACGACGGAGAGCGTGGCCTTCACAGGCGGCACAGCTCTCCCTCCTCGGGCCAACACCACGGGGTCCAGGCTGTCGTCAGGGACGCCGGCCCCGGTGGTGGGTGGCCCATTCTCACCAAGACCAACTACACCGAGTGGTCCATGGTGATGAGGGTGAAGCTCCAGGTGCGGTACATGTGAGAGGCGGTCTGGTATGGCGACGTCGACTACGACGAGGATCGACGTGCACTGGAGGCCCTCCTTGTTGCAGTCCCGCCGAAGATGCATTCTTCGCTTGCTTGCAAGCGGACTGCCAAGGAGGCCTGGGACGCCATTACTGCGACGCGTATCGGTAGCGATCGCGCCCGCAGGTCCACGCTGCAGGCACTGCACAGGGAGTGGGAGAGCTTGACTTTCAAGCCAGGTGAGGACGTCGATGACTTTGTTCTCCGTCTCAACACTCTGCTGCAGAAGTTGGTGCAGTACAGCGACGACACCATCAACGAGGAGAGCCGTCGAGAAGCTCCTCCGCTGCATTCCCGAGAAGTACAAGCAGATCGCTCGCTCGATCGAGTCTCTGCTAGATCTCTCCAGGATGTCAATCGAGGAGGCGATAGGTCGCCTCAAGGTCGTCGACAACGACGAGCCACAACCTTCCTCAGGGCCTGTCATCATTGGTGGGAAGCTCCATTTCACTCAGGAGCAGTGGGAGGCCCGCCAGGGTGATTGGAAGAAGGGGGAGCCTTCTTCCCTAACAGCCGGCCACAAGCGCGGCAAGCCACGCAAGGCGCCCGGAGGCGCCCAGGCGGGGCGCGAGGACGTGCCGAGGGTAACGCCCGCGGAGGCGCCCAGGGCAGCGCCGCCGGCGAGCACAAGCCGACACGAGACGACATATGCCGCAATTGCGGCAGGCCTGGCCATTGGGCCAAGAATTGTCGACAGCCGAGGCGCGGCCAGGCTCACGTTGCACAGGCTGAGGGGGGAGGAGCCAGCTCTATTCCTAGCACACGGGAGCATCGAGCCATCTCCAACGGCATCGGCTGCAACGGCTCTCCACCTCAACGAACCAAGGGCACATGCCTTCCTCGATGACGGCTCCAGCGACGACAAGATCGACGGGCGCTCCTCGGCTGCGTGGTGCCGCTCACCACATGACGGGTCGCGAGGAAGTTCTTCTCAGGCACGAACGTCGACGTACGCGGCTCCGTCAAGTTCGGCGACTCTTCGGCTGTGGACATACGGGGCATTGGCTCCGTTGTCCTCGTCGCCAAGACTGGCGAGCACCAACTCCTCACTGGAGTCTACTTCATCCTCGCGCTGAGGAACTCCATCATCGGCCGGGCGGTGGATGGGAATGGCTTGCGCGTCCGATCGAGGATGGAATCATGAGGATCTAGGACCGCCATCGTCGCCTTCTTACCAAGGTAAACGAGAGGCATCAATCGTCTATACGTCCTCGATGTGCGGGTGGCATAACCTGTTTGCCTCGCGCTCGTCGGGATGACGAGGCGTGGCGTGGCACGAACGCCGGGCACCTCCGCCCGAGGCCACGAGGCGGCTCGGCGCCGAGGAGATGGTGCGAGGCTTGTCGTGCCTCGACCATGTGGAGCGGCTACGACGTGCGTCATGACAAAGCGAGAGGCTCCCGCCACCGGCGGCGAGCTTAGAGCCAAGGAGCGGCTCGAGCTCGTGCATGGGGACTTGTGTGGCCTGTGACACCGGCCACGCCGGAGGACGGCGCTACTTCCTGCTGCTCGTCGACGACCTCACCCGCTACATGTGGGTGGTGATCTTAGGCAGCAAGGGAGAGGCTGCGGACGCCATCAGGCGTTCGCAGGCCGCTGCGGAGGCAGAGTGCGGTTGCAAGCTGCGCGTGCTGCGCACCGACAATGGCGGCAAGTTCACGGCTGCCGAGTTCACGTCGTACTGCGCGAATGAGGGCATCCAGCGCCACTACTCCGCGTCGTATTCCCCGCAGCAGAACGGCGTCGTCGAGCGGCGCAACCAGACGGTTGTGGGGATGGGCCTGAGCTCTCCTCAAGCAGAGGGGGATGCCGGCTATCTTCTGGGGTGAGGCGGTGGTGACCGCCGTCTACATCCTCAACCGCTCGCCCACCAAGGCGCTCCACGGCATGACGCCATACGAGGCTTGGTGTGGGCGGAAGCCAGCGGTCTCCCACCTGCGGGTCTTCGGCTGCCTCGCGTTCGCCAAGGAGTTTGGCCATGTCAGCAAGCTCGACGACAGGAGCACTCCGGGAGTGTTCATTGGCTACGCGGAGGGTTCGAAAGCCTACCGCATCCTCAACCCGGGGACGGCGTGTGCGCATGGCGCGCGACGTCGTGTTCGACAAGAGGCGTGGATGGGCGTGGGAGAAGACGGTGGTCGACAGCTCGACTCCGACGCACGACGACTTCACTGTCGAGTACGTCCACTTCGAGGAGGCGGGGAGTGGGCAACTCTCCGTCGGCGGCGTGCCTACCCCGGTCGCCGAGCCCACCACCGACACCGGCGACTACGACTCCAGCTGTGATTCGCACTTTGACTGCGACTCGCACCCTTGCTGCGACCTCAGCTGCGGCGAGCCCTTCATCGACACCACCGTAGCCGGCTACGCCATCCACTCCAACGCCGGTAGCCACTCCTCCGGGCACGTCTACCCCAACACCTGCTCACGTCGAGCATGGTCCAGTGGAGTTCGCTACTCCGCTCTCTCACGACGAGGAGCGCATCGACGCGTACTACGACGGCGAGCCGTTACGGTACAGTACGATGGAGGACATTCTCGACGACCAGCCGGTGCCGGGACTGATGCCTCGCGACATGGAGGCTGAGCTGCACCTTGCGTGCGAAGACGGCGAGCCTCGGTCTTTCGCAGAGGCCGATGGTCACGCGGCATGGCGTGCCAAGATGCAAAAGGAGATGGATGTGGTCGAGAAGAACCGCACCTGGGAGTTGGCTGACCTTCCTCGGGGTCATCGTGCGATCACCCTTAAATGGGTGTTCAAACTGAAGAGGGATGAGGCCGGCGCCATTATCAAGCACAAGGCTCGCTTGGTGGTGCGCGGGTTCGTTCAGCAGGAGGGTATTGATTTCGACGATGCATTCGCTCCCGTGGCACGGATGGAGTCCGTGCGACTGTTTCTTGCGCCGGCTGCCCAGGAGGGCTGGCGCGTCCATCACATGGACGTTAAGTCGGCGTTCCTCAACGGCGATTTGAAGGAGGAGGTTTACGTGCACCAGCCGTCAGGGTTTGCGATCCCCGACAAGGAAGGCAAGGTGCTGCGTCTGCGCAAGGCCCTCACGGCTTGCGACGGCGCGAGGGCATGGAACTCCAATTTGGATTCCACGCTCAAGAGGATGGGCTTCGAGGCAAAGCCCGCACGAGGCAGCCATCTACCGGCGGGGCAATGGTGCAAATGTCCTGCTGGTGGGTGTCTACGTGGACGACTTGGTCATCACCGGCACCAAGGATGCGGAGGTCGCGGCGTTCAAGGAGGAGATGAAGGCCACTTTCCAGATGAGTGATATGGGGTCTCTCTCCTTCTACTTGGGGATCGAGGTCCACCAAGACGACTCCGGCATCGCGCTTCGGCAGACCGCGTACGCCAAGCGTGTCGTTGAGCTAGCTGGGCTCACCGACTGCAACTCAGCCCTCACTCCGATGGAGGAGAGGTGAAGCTCGGCCGTGACTGACACGGCGGAGGCTGGACGCCACATAGTAATCGGCGCTGGTGGGGAGTCTCCGTTATCTCGCCCATACACGCCCGGACTTGGCGTTTTCCGTTGGCTACGTCAGTTGGTTCATGCAGCGACCGATGACGGAGCACCAGCAGGCCGTAAAGAGGTTTATCCGCTACGTCGCGGGTACTCTCAACTACGGCCTCTTCTACCCGAGGTGCCTCGGGCGCGCTCGTCGGGTACGGCGACGGCGACCACGCCGGCGGCGTCGACACCGGCAAGAGCACTAGCGGTGTGCTCTTCTTCCTCGGCAAGTGCCTTGTGGTGCGATCGGTCAAGCGGCGGTGGTGGCCTTGTCCAGTGTGAGGCCGAGTACATAGCGACCTCATTGCCTTACACTCGGGCGCTGCAGCTCTCTCGGCGCTCGGTGATCGCTCGGCCGAGACTCTTGGAGCAGTGGAGCTCAGGGTGGATAGCGCCTGCACCCTGGCCCTGGCACGGAACCCTGTTTTCCACGAACGGAGCAAGCACATCCGGGTGAGGTACCACTTCATCCGGGATTGCTTGGCGGAGGGAAGCATCAAGACAAGCTACATCAACACCAAGGACCAGCTTGCGGACTTGCTCACCAAGCCCCTTGGGAGGATCAAGTTCGTCGAACTTTGCTCCAGGACCGGGATGGTCCAACCCTCCCACAAGACGACGTACAAGACTTAGGGAGAGAATTGTTGGATAAGTCCACTGTACTAGTCTAGCGGTCTCCTACACTTTCTTTGCTGCATGTGTTGCTGATTGCAGCATGTGTGCTGCTGGTTGTAGTGGTGGATTTTTCAGTTTGTTGGCTGCAGTACAGGGTCAAAAGATGCTGCAGCCCTTTTAACCTTTTAGGCGGTTACTCCTTTGTTCCTTTGGCATCTTAGACTAGCTAGGACAGCCAATAACTTTTAGGTGGTTAGTCCTTTGTTCCTTTGGCATCTTAGACTAGCTAGGACAGCCAATAATGTTTGCTGGCTGGTAGTGTACAGTCACCCCTATATATGTAACCCCAACTTTGTCTTAGAAGGCATGACATTTGAGTAGAAGAAAACCAGAAAATTCCCGACTTCTTGAGTGCTATCCTTTCTCAATGAGTGTGCGAATTCCAGTGAGAATTCAGTTGCTAACAGTCCCCACTCCCCCTACCCTCTTGTTGCCACAAGATTAAAAAACCGGTTTTTACTAGTAAAATCCTATGACTCTGTAAAACCACATAGCTATGTCCTACGAGTCCATCTCAATTCTAATTGGACCAGAATCCTTATTCTAATCACAATTACTTAGCAGCCCCACCTTTACTCTACTCGGTTTTCTATGCCTTTCGTTGCCACATATTACAAATAAATTCCAATTTAGTAATGCTTAGTTGCATACAAGAAATCAGCACCAAAGTTTTAAGCAAAAGGTGTCTACTCTGTTTATATGAAAATAATATTGATAGATTGTCAAAAAGACTACATTTTGTAGTAATATATCTTAATAGTTTTTTTACCAGCATATTACTACTGAAATTAGTAGGCACAGCTATGGATAAGAGACTATGAAAACATCTGAAAGGCATGTATTTGTGAAATGAAGGAATGCGAAAATGGTCAAAGTTTAAAAAAATTCAATCAGCATGCATGAAAAATGACAATCCACTTGGACCAGAATATAAAACACAACGTACGGCCATCTAATCAACAATTTGTCATAAGGATTGGTAATAACAGAATCAACCACACCTCAGCAAAGGAAAGTTCACAGATTTATCACAATTCAGTTATAAGGAGCCTTTAGGCCAGTAAAGTTGAAGGTTTTTTCTTTGATAATGAGTGAAAAGAAGATAATATCATTGCAAATCAATATTTCCTCTTTCCCAGTTTGAAAATACATAACCTTTCCATGTTATTGACCACAATAACATATAGTAGAAAACAAATCAACTAATTTATGTACTAACAAAAATAGGGGTGGCGGGACCTCTGCCAACTGTATTACTTGAATCATAGTATTCAACATAAAAATCACTACTAGTATACCATGTCACAATGGTTTGAAAGGAAAATGTACATACTAACCTTTCTTGATCGCAATCGCATTGAAAAGGAAGGTGAAAAGTCTCCTTTCCTAGTAGAGGACAGATAACATAATTCAATACAATAGCTAGGTCCACCGTAATACATATATACAGTTACAAGTTTAGAACTGGTGAGATATACAACAATCTAACAGTCTAACAGATGCACAAGACATGGTATATGTAATAGCAGTATTGCTATTTATTCGTCGCCTGATTTGTTTTATCTATCAGTCACAATGCTTAGCCTTTAACCATATAAAAAGTGTAACTTCTATATAAATCATTGCAACTTTAAGACTGCTATGTTTTTCTATGTTCTGCATTGACTTGGATGCATTTGATTCAATTCAAAACTTAGTCTTTGATGGAAACCTACATCTCCATGCTTCATAATTCTAAATTGTAAAAAATAGGTTATCTAAGCTAACGTTTTGCATTTCCCTTAATGCTTTAATATCTATATGTATGAACACCAAGAATTTTGATAGGGTTATGCATCACATGAAACAATGGATGATTCTAGAATAAGTTAACTTAACATTCCCATAACAAAGGAAATGGATGTTCAGCTTGACACTGTGCAATACAGAAGTTTATGCATACTAACCTTTTCTGAGAAGCGTGCACATCTTTGCATATCCTACTGTAGCCATTATCCTTGTCGTCATCATCAGCATCTATATTTTCCATGTCAGTTGACCTGTCAACATATGACACCTTTTGAGACGTAGAGGGTTTACAGTTACAGGAATCTTCCTCTTCACATAAGATCCCCTCATTATCTATTGAAGTTTTGGGTCACCACTGCTTGCACTTGCTTCCAAACGAGATACATCAATGCCTGCCTAATGTAAAGAAAATAAAACACTTGCACAAAATACTAGGTTTATATGACAAAGATCAAAATAGTTACCTCTTCATCTATCCCAAAGGAGGACCGGAAATCTGATAGGGTTACTGCTTGTTGTTTAACTGAACCATTAATAACACCAACAGGTTGGCATGGAATTAAATTCAGATAGAAAAGTAACCAATTGTGGATATCACTATAAAAGAAACACATGGTGAAAAATTGGCAAACTATTATGAAACAAAGAAATATGATCTGAAAACTGGTGAGGCTTTTTGTCTGCTCAACTGATAGAGCGGCAGTAGCTTGCTCATATAATTTCGAATGATACGATTATATATACTCTTGGAGTAAAATTACTAAGATTTCTACTTTTAACAGATACATGTTCATTGTGACCTGTTACTGAGCATGACACAATTTTGAAACTAATTAGGTCCTTTGAAGGGCGTCTGTTAATTCTGAATTTTATCAAACATTCTACTCAACAAATTGGAAAGTCACATGACATAGGAGTGGCACAGCTTAGATCAAATATTGAAGAAAAATGTGAACCAACAGCTCAAATCAGGAACTAACTGTAGTATATTGTATTACTCTTCCACATTATTTTATTATATGTTTTATTTGAACTAAACAAACCTGTACTGCATTTTCATGCATGTTTTAATCTAGAAAGCAAAGGGTTTAAGGTATAAAGAATGAGCAGACAGTGTGCTCATATCTTAAGAGAGGAATGAAGCAAAGGAGAATTAGATATGCGTCCTAAAGCAGTAAAAAATGCATATATTAAGTAAGATCGCAGAAGGTAAAATCACAAACAGTAACATACAGCACAGAACAAAGTTATAGCATCTAATCACACAACACTCGTACTGCAGTACTAACAAACATTTAGTAGAACAGCAAGCAGATCAATACTTGATGTGATGAAAGAGAGCACGTGTACTATAAGTCCCAGGCACAAATGATCCACGCTACCATAAATCAATCAAAATCTTAACATAAATCAATCCCATACCTGATGATTCTGCACATCTCGATTGAAGTATCCTTGCATGTTTGTCATCATCCTGCAAGAGAACATCCCATGGTCAGTCTTACAAAGAGCTTATCCACCCTTAATAACTACTGTATATGTAAATAACTATAGCGTTTAACAGACTGTTTGCCTAGCATCTAGTCCATATATTGTGTGAGGTGCTCTTGTTAACTATCTCCATAGCTCGTGGGCTTCAGACACTACAAGAAGTCCCAAAATTCACTATATCAACTCATGAAGAGTAAAATTAGCATTGGCCAGCCTCCTTATAATACACATTGGTAGTAGAGTATCTTTTCTCCAGTAAACACCATCCTCACACCAAAGGTGAGAGGAACCTTATGGTACCTTGAAATTGTCAACACAGAATTATTACAATTGGATATGCGTGCAGGCATTTCATCGAACAGAAGCAAGTAAAAAACAAGATTTTCTATCCCCTTCAATCGAACTAATGAAAATCATGCCTAATCGAAGCGCACTGGGCAAAGATGAATCTTTAGTCCCCTCACCGCACACCAAGATAAGGACTACAGCAGGAAAAAAAGAATCTCACCGTTGCTCGTGCCTTACGGCGATCAATCTCCCGGAGTGTGGCGTCTAGCAAGCGGCGAAACTTCTCCCCGCCGTCCTTGAGTCTTCGGCCAATACCCCCACTGAGCTCCCCCTGAATGCGCCGCGACCTCTCCAGCAGCTCCTCGTCTGAGAACCTGCGAAGCTCGGTGTCATCTCCGACGCCGTCCGCCCCGTCCTTGCCGCCGGACGGCTTCCGTTCGAAGCCCCGGCCATAGCATTCACGCCGGCGCGGCTCGGATTCCCCTACCCCTATGCGGAGCAGGCAGGGAGAGGAGAGGGAAGTGGGGAACAGAAGGAGAAGGGACGCGTGCGGGGCGGCAATGGAGCCATGGAGGGCGGCGGCTTGATGGCCTTGTTAGGGTGGGCATTCGGTCTAGACCGAAAATTCGGTCCGGTTATTCCGGTTTGTTAAAAAGTTCGGTCTTTGAAAATTGAACTCCGAACTTGTGAGGGGAAAAACATTAACCGACACCAACTCATATTGCTGTCAGGGGTGAAATTCTAATGGATTAGTGATCGTATCATATTTTAAACCATATTTTTAAGCGGATTAAGAGCGGCCGCTGATAGTGTGTGATGTAGAGCGGATTGTTTCGGATGTCATAAATGATGCGAAGTAAGTACGGACATAGTTTGAAAATGAAATAAAATTGTCGATGTTACATGTATATATAATGAACACAATATCAATTTTATAATACAATGGACAACAATCCAATAATAAATGAGTGGTCCATCGTAATAACTATGAGTGCTAAACAAAATGAATACATGATATCCACTATATAAATATACGGCTATGCAATATAATAACTTTTAAACGATGACCATTTATCGTCGTGAAGCGTGACTGCTCCATGCGATGAGGTGGTGACGACGGCGAATGGTTCCATCCATTTGCTCCAAAGTTTTTGTGCCCGAAGAGCTTCACCCTATAATTGAATAGCAGCACTTTATCTCTTGCCTCGAACTCTGTGAGTGATTTTCTTATGATGTCATCTTTTCTTGTACATTTTGTCATTGTGATAAGCTTTATTCCTCCATTCCTCTAGTTCATATAAGCTGTCTCTGTTTGTGCTGTCCAGATAGCCCAATGTGCTTTGTGTTCTAGCTCAACGAGACGAAGTGGTAGGTGACATGTCAATGGTGTGTTGTATTCGGTCCTATATGTCCGAGTGCATCGGGTAGCTTGTTCTTCCATGTCTTTTCTATTTCTTGTACAGTTCTTGGTGGTCTATTTTTGACTTGTTTGTTGGATGTTTGATTGACCATTTATTTGGGGTGATATGGAGTTGCAATGTTGTTTTGTGCCTCGAGCTCTTGTAAAAAGTTTTGGAAGGTCTTATCCACGAAGTGAGATCCTCCGTCACTTATCACCATCCGAGGTGTTTCAAAGCGAGGGAAAATGATCTTGCGAAACATCCTATGGGCATGCTTGGCGTCGGCGACAGCACGACATTACTTCTATCCATTTAGACACATAGTCAACAACCATCAGGATGTACACGCAATCATGGGGCTTTAGAAAAGGTCCCATGTAGTTGATGCCCCATACATCAAACAGTTACAGGTTATAGGTCAAGGGCATCGCATCGCGAGCTGTGATACCTCCATACTTCTGGCACTTCCAACATCTTCGAACGAATTCTTTAGTATCTTCATGCATGGTTAGCTAGAAGAATCCATTCTGCCAGATCTTGCTTGTAGAATGCACCATAGTGGCCTCCATATGATTCTGCATGACATTTCTCTATGATTTGGGTGCCTGTTGGTATTTCTTATGTTTACAAATAAATTCGCAAGCGCACGGATATACCATTGTAGCATTTCACCCTGGAGTATTTCGGGGTATCGTATTTATTTTATGCCAAAGGAAGACAGTGGTCTAGAAGAGAATATTAAGGTACTGTGAATTTTCATAAGTTATAGTTGAGATGCTGAAGTCTAGTTAGGGGTAATAGATAGTTGGATAAAAGGTAGTGTGACACACACAGAAAAGTTCTAATAAATAGTACACTAATGCTAAGTGGAAAATAGTGTTAGAGCTAGGTTCCTAATGTTCTTCTAGTATGAGTATATAGATTATGCAGATAATTATATTCATGGTTAGTTACCTAGTTCTACGTTCCCAGGATTACGGGGGTACTGCCTCCAGTGGCCCGGCTTACAACCATAAGGTGATTTCTTACCGTCTGTCCTATGCCATACCCGAACATGAAGGATTACAATGGACGGACAGGGTTGTTATCACCTGCCGTCTACTCTACAACCCATGGGATATGACCATAATCAATGTCTATGTAACAATCTAAACACCACGCTTACATTGCCATAGATACCCTTGCCTCCCAGGACATCAATGACTAAGGCAAGGGCATACCTACATCCTAATTGCACATTGGACCATGTCCGTGGCAATAGAGTTATGTCGGAGACGACCCAGACTTTCCGTTATATTTGCTAGATAAGTTGAAACGCTTCAGCCCATCTAACAAGTATAACGAAACCTCTGATGTCCCGAGAGAGGGATAAGTGAGAAATTGTTGGGCCTTTAGCCTGCCAGTCAACTTCAGTCTGAAATGTGCCCGTCAAAGCACTCGAAGGTGGCGACCAGATGTATTATACACTCAGGAGACTTGGCCAAATGGCTAAAGATCTACAACATCTCAATTATTCCTAACTCATACTTATGTGAATCTAGCTCCTAGGATGTGTGCTAGATTCATACTTTCTTCTCTAGCATGAGAATACAAAAGGAAATACATCTAAAACGAGAAGTAATTATGGATTACATCAACATTATTATTACATAGGCCAGGCCAAATACTGTACAAATCGGAAGAACACTAACGGCTATGGCTTTAGTACCCACCCACAAGCACACCAACTAGGAGTTTACCTGTTAAGTTCGGTTCCTAAAAGAAAGCAAATCGGAAAACCCGCATCGTTCCCGAACTAAGTCTAAGACACGCAAACAAAATGGATATTCCGGTGGCAAGAGTTAGTATATTAAACAAGTTAATGTCTTGGCAAGTGCACAATCAAACCTAACATACTACATGTGAGGTTTATGTTTCAAAGGAGGCTATATAGGTGGCTCACTTTCAGCATAAAGCAGGTTTTGTTTCGTAATTCTTTTACAAAAGAGTTGATGCTTCAATTAACAAAGAAAAGTTTTAGGTTTCGACATTAATTTAAGTGTGGTTTCATCATAACATTACCTTGTCATCCTCCATGACAACAAGTCACATATATATATATATAAACATCATCACTTTTACACAACTCAACACCTTTTGTTAAAAAAACACATGAACATGTTTTTTAAAACAATCGAGTCTATACTTATGACACTTCACCCAAGCGCTCTGGACAGTGAGCACGGCTAATCGATTAGTTTTATTAACTCTGCAGAGTTTGTACAGCTTTACCCACATGAAGTGAATTGCTCTAGTTTATTCGGTACCCGTCGGTACCACCATACTCTACACATTGAGTACAATCTAGAGGTCACCATGAAGCTTTTACACTACTTAATCCTCAACCTTACACCAGCACAATACGTGTTTCCTCCATCCTAGGTCATACTGGAAATGTGACCTAGGACTGTTAAGTGGCGGGCCCATGCCTTAACTTAACGCCGTGGTGGTGGACACGACAGGAACCCACCCACGTGGCATGATATCGTTGTATTGGACAGACTTAGTCGCCTAAACTACCACGTCAGGGTAAATAGGAAGTTCCTCTGGGTTATTCGAACCCATATACTTCGGCCTACCATAATGCAAGGTTAGGTGCTAAATAGATTACTTGGCTAAGGCTATCCCATACTAGCACATGTGGATGTATGGTAAACTTTAAGTTGGTGACACAAGTTCGGTCCTTACGGACTCGGGCAAACACTCCCCCTATCGGCAAATGCAAATACATCAATTGCATGTCACTTGCCACCCAAGTCAAAAATCACACTTTTACACATTTTATTTCACCAATACTCATCATTTTAAACCCATTTCAGCAAGGGCACACTTTAACAAAAACTCATATTAAATATAAATGGAACAAGTTTTTTTTGCAAAATTATAAGCAAGGCTAAGCAAGTGGTTGCATAAATCATGTATAAACTCATTCGAGCACAAAGAGTGTACTTTAACCAATTCTAGGTGTACAATCAGCAATGAGTTCAATTATCAAGGTAGGAAATGCAGCAAGTAGGTCGTATCTACCATACTCAAGTTTTAAAATACCGAAATAGTATAAGTTCTCATGCAATGTTGCAAGCAAATAATTTCATCCCTCAAAACATGGGATTCAATGTGTTCAAAGGAAAGGAGGGAAAGAACTTGCCTTGGTTGTTAGAGAATCTTCCTGGGATGAGTTAAAATATAAGTCTTCTCACCGTTGCGAAATTATCCACTAAGAGAAAATATCGGTAACAAATAAATACCAAAACATGTAAAAACTTAAAATGCTCTAAAATGCATGGGTTCACTAGAGTGGTTAGGCGCTGTGTGGATATGAGTTATGGTGAAGGAATTTCCATTTTATCTCTTTTATTTTGGAAGTTATTGATTTTTGAAGCTTGCTCGGTGTAGGGTAGGATTTAATTAGGTATTGGTCTAAAATGTTTTTACCTATGGATTCATATTAACTTAGACCTTCCAGAGGTGAAGAAAAGTGTCTCCTAGGACTGATGCAATTTGCTTCTAAATTTTTAGAGTTATAACAAATTTGCTAGGCATTCTACGAACCTAATGTGTCTTTAGGCCTTTAACGTGCTAAAGAGGTGTCGTAGGGCTTTAGGTCCAGGACCTGTTTATCTTGCTTATGCAGATTGAAAGTGAATAATTTAGCTAATAAATATGATCCTATTTGCAAAGGATTTTTGGAGTCTCAATTGCTTAGTAAATATATCTTCTATCCTAAGAAAGGTCACTATGGTAGGTGTCTAACATATTAATCTATGTCTTGCCTATAGAGCTAATGGTGCTAAGTCTTGGTAAACTTGGGATGGAATTGGAGGCTTACTGGTCCTCATATCCTATTTGTCGATGCGTGTGCTCGACACGCGAGGACCCGGGGGACCCCTTTTTTGGTTCGGCACAGGGGAGCGGTGAATCAAGGTTCGAGCTCGAGGTGAGGTAGAGGAAAAGTAGGAAGGTGGAGAAAAGTCACAATCGCAAAAGACACAGAAGAGTTTATACAGGTTCGGGCCGTCGGGGAGACGTAATACCCTACTCCTGTTTTTGTACTATGTGAAGAATGAGTTACAAGGATTGGTGTGGTTGTTCTTCCCTGGGGAAGCTGGAGCTGATGACTGAGGCGAAATGCTTAAAGCCAAAGGTCGAAGAAGCTGAACAAAAGAGCAACCCCTCTATAATGGATTTGGGCCTCCTTTTATAGTGCAAGGGAGCACCACAGTAGTCCTAGCTTTCTCTACTCCGCTCCACGTGATGGAGCGACTCTTGTCCTGTCTTGTCGGGGTTCTACCCTTATTCCTGCTCTTGTTGCCATGTTGCGGGAGTTGGAGGAGAAAAACGGGCGTCGTGGCTGCCATGCTGCTGACGAGAGGAGGGGTCAACTTAACTACTCCAGTGGGGCCTACCGGTCAGTGGCTCTCCGCCTGGAGAGGGGTCGACGTGACACCCCCAGCGCTCGTATCCTCTCTCCCACGCAGCCGCCCAGTTGCATTTAATGCGACTGGATGGGGCATGGAGGGAGGTGTGCGTGACTGACCGTGCGGCCATACTGCGGTCGCCGTCAAAGACTCTCTTCCCTCTCTCCCTCATGACGGGCAAAAAGAGTGATGATGAGCGGCTGACGGACGTGCCTCACATCGCAATAAATGCGACAGCGCAGGTGTCTGGCCTCTCTCTAGGCATTAAATATGGTGGTTAGCAGTTGGCGGTTAATCTCGTTCCTCTCTCGGAGAGGTGCGGGTTGATGGACGGGGGTTCGGGTGATCCCGAACCCTGCCATCTGGGAAGCGGCGGCCTCGGGCGGCTCCCAAGCCAAGTCCCCTTTGGGATGGCCACGTGACCGCCAGTGGCCGAACTCGCATGAGCCGTTCGGGACATATCTTTGGGGCGCCACAGTAGCGAAGGTGTCTTCCTTCTTCGGATATCGTATTCTTGTTATACCCCAGGGCCCATATCACCGACAGTAGCCCGGTGTTGGCCAGGACCGAGAGTCGGGTTCGGGCGCGGTTGCGCCATATTCTGAGTGGATGGACCGGTGCTGGATGTGCCGCGCCGCAGCAAGAGATAGGCGTGCGGTAACTGACGCCGTGCTTGATTAAGCCTTTCCAGGGGGCGTGTTATTTGGGCCGCGCACACGGGGGGCCCATCTAACCGCCTACCTCCCTCCGTTCCGTGTAGTACGCTAGGTGGGCGCGAAATCCCAGGTGCGCGCGAAACCCAAGCGGTGCGAAAACCGAAGAGACGTGAAAAACGAAGGGGCGCGAAGCCGAAGAGGCGCGTCGCGCGGGAGTGGAGCGAGATTAATGCCATAGAATGCGAGGGGCTGTGGTTGCCAATAAAAACAGATCCGCGAGAGGGGGGATCAGTTTCCACGCATTCCTTAGCCATCGCCTCTTATCCTTCCGGCGCTTTTGCCCTTTCAACTCCTTCCTCTATGCCGCCAGTTTCTCTCTGCATTCCGGCGTCTCCCTCGAAGATGACCCGCGATGCGCCCCTGGAGCCCGGGAGCATGCTTCCCAAGTCCCAGGTTCGCTCCGCGGAGGCTCGAAGCCTGTTCAACAAGTATCTGCCGCGTGGCACTCGCAGCGGCGGCGGTATTCTGGCGGAGCGGCCCCCCACGAAGATGGTGTTCTTTGCCTCCTTCGCCATGTTCGGGTTGGTGCCGCCCTTCTCCCGGTTCTTCTTCGATGTGCTAGAGTTCTACGACCTTCAAGCTGCATCATCTCACCCCCAACGCGGTCTTCTACCTCGCCATCTTCGCCTACACATGCGAGATGTTCGTGGGAGTGATGCCCTCCTTGCATCCCTTCCGGCGGCTTTTCCGCGTGTGCGGGCGGGATCCTCCGGTGAGGTCGGATACGTTGCGATCCAACCGCGCAACGACAGGGCCGTCGACACCGCCTTCATCGACATCCACCCTCGCTCCAGATGGGAGAACTGGAGGGCCTACTGGTTCTACACCAATTTGGGCGACCACCCCCGCCTTTCCCTTCCGACGGGGATTCCGGCGAATCAGGGGAACTGGGGGGCACGGCCGCGCGCTGGGAGAGAGCTGGATGGAGTGCTGGAGCGGATCAGCTATCTCTGGAAGGGGGGCCTGTCCAGCCACGCCGTCTTCCAAGATTTCCAGGAGAGGCCGCGCCCAGCCTACATGTACACGAACTTCAACGACGACATGCGCACCCATGTTGGCGCTCCCTTCGACTGGAATGAGAATGATCTCGCGATCCTGATCCACCGCACCCTCGGCTTCACTGCGATGGATCTATCGCAACTCCCTCCGGGGTTGGTACCATTGTGCCAGGACCCAGCTTGCCCAGAGATCCTGCATGCTCTACAGGTGGTGGGTGACGGCACGGGTTCGTCGTCTGCAGCGCCAAGCGCCGCCCCGGAGGGTGGAACCGACGACTACGACGACACTGACGACAAGGTGCCGATTGGGCGACTGGGCCACCGGGGCCTGGGCAGGAGCGGACCGGGGGCCCCGGATCCGAAGGGGAAGAGGAAGAGGACGGAGTACGACTCCACGCCTCCCCCATCGCCACCATGCGACGGTGGCGTGGAGCGCACCGCTCCCCACCGCAGGTCCAGAGGCTGCAGGCGGCAGGTCCTGCCCCAGGGGCCACTCCGACGAGGGCCAGTACGGCCACAACGACGACGACTCCGGTGGTGGCTGGGGGTGCACCCACGGCGAGCGCACCGTCGGCGGAGGCCGGCCGCGGCACCCCTGCGGTGGTGGAGTCTGCGGGCCGCAGCCCAGTGAGCCCCTCCGGTGGCCCCGCAAAGAAGAAACGGGCCATCTCTCGGGTCTCATGGAGCTTCAACGCTGCCCGCAGGTAATACTTTGCAGATGCATACATTTCTTGTGAGCCCTGTGTCTTATTTCGGGTTATTTGTGTTTTGATGTCCCATTGCGTTTATTTTTGTTCCCAACCGTGAGCATCAGCATTTTCGCCCCAAGGTTATACCTAAGGGTGGTTCTGCTTCCAGCTCAGCGGGGGAAACGCAGGAGAGGTCCAAGGTGGTGGAGCCCACCGGGCTCGGGTCACCTCCTGCAGGTTCGGGCTCGGGTTCGGTGCGGCCTGAGGAGGGGGCCCACCCTGATGCCGGGGCGTCGATCGCACACCAGGAACACCCTGGGGGCCCTCCGTCGGCAACAGATTCGGGGCGAGCTGGCCCCGACGCGGAGGTGGAGGCGGCGGCGGGCAGCGGGGAGCAATCCCTGGGGTCCCCATCGCGGCAACAATCGCCGCCACTATGCCAGCCATCGCCCGCGCCACACCATTCGACACCGTCGCCCCGCCGGCCGACACCAACACCGTCGGCGCCGGTCCATCGCGATCCGCCGACGCCGCGAGCAGCCTCACCGGAGGGCGAGGCAACGCCGACGGGTGAAGCGGCGGCGAACGGCTCCGGCCGTGGGGTACCTTGGTCTCCCGCCTGCGGGTGGTATACCTTGGCTCGAGCTCCGACTTCGAATCCGGGGGCGCTCGGTCAGGGTTTATGGTCGCCTTGGACACTGAGCCCCTCGTGCGATCGCAGGAGCGGGCGAGGATGATAGTGTCCCAGGCGCTGGAGGAGGCCAACGCGGTCTCCCTGGAAGGGCTTCAGGCTCAGGTTCAGGCCTTGGCCACCAGGGAGGTCGCGATGGCGCGGCGAGAGATTAAGGTCGCCGAAGGCCGCCGCGAGTTGGCGACCACGGCGGGTGGAGGGTCTCATCCGGAAGCGGGAGGCGGCGGACATCGGCGTCGACAAGGTGAACTCAATAAGGTGTTCGAGGACACGCGTCATTGAAGCGGCACACCGCCCGACCTCCGCGAGCGAGCGGCGCCGCGCGGAGGAGAGTCCGCACCACTGCCGGGGAGTTCATCCGCGAGCTCGACAAGCGTGCCCAGGAACTCAACCGGCATGAGCGCGTCCTGCATGATGTTGAGGCCGCCGCCGCCAGCATCGACATCGAGCTCTAGGCCCGCGAGGATGGCCTGGCAGAGCGCGAGAAGGTCTTGGAGGCGGCGCGGCAGGCGGTCGGGGACCGGGAGGCCGCGTGGCCTAGGCCGAGGAGGACTCGCGCGCGGGAGGAAACGTTGTGGCTCGGGAAAAGGCCATCGCGGCGCGAGGTTGCCGTGGAGGGACGCGAGGTGGCCGTACTACGAGGCCCGGGAGGAGGTCTCCGGTGCTGAGGGCCATTTGGGAGCGCGGCGAGCGGCTCGCGCGCCTCACGCCATCGCCGGGAGGCTGGAGCGGTGGGAGCGGGACATCGCCGCCCAGAGTAGGCGGTCGGCGACGTGGGCGCGGGTGCGGGAGTTGGAGCGGCGGGAGGCGGTTCTCGCCCTGGCCAGGCCCTTGCTCTAGCGAGCGCGCCGGACTTGGAGGAGGCGCACCGACGGATCGGCGGCGGAGCACGCCCTTGGTTTAGGGCTACGGACCATGACCTCGTCCGTCGTGCGTCTTCACGAGGCGGCCCGTGAGGTGGGGGTTGTGCGCCCCTGTGCCGCTCTACCTTGGGGGATTGGCCACCCAAATAGACGAGCTAGCCGAGGGGATTAAAGGGTGCTTGGAGGAGGTTGACGAAGTGGCAAAGGAGTCGTCGTACGACCTGCCCCCGCCAGGTTGCGGCGTTGATCTGGCGAGCTATCGGGCCCGCGATCCGGCCGACCCGTACATCCCCACCGAGGACTCCCAGGGGCACGAAGGAGGATGCTCGGCGTCGCGTCAAGGATGCGCGTCGACTCCATCATGATTGGCTTCGACGGAACTCGGCGGCATTTCGGCTTGCTTACCGCGAGGACCCACCGGCCGAGGATGGCACGGAGAACGCCCCGGCGACCCGCCCGCCGCCTAGGACTCCCCGCTTTTGCTTCTATCCGTACTTTGTAAAAACATTGCAATACTATTTTATGTTATCAATGCACTTGCCTTTCTCATCTTGGATTTGCATTGTAGCAGTCCATCGTGGCCGACTTTGCGGCTTACTTATCTCTTTGGTCAACTTAGATTTGCGAACGGGGACGATGATTCATATATATATGTATATATATTAGGAGCCCCGGCCAACTTGGCGCACACATGGTGGCGGTTAGTTGGCCCAAGCTCTTGCCTGTGTCATTTTCCTGCAATAGCAGTCCGCTCTTTAGTTACTTTAGCCATTGTAGGAATATGGACAGTATGGTTTCCTGCCATGATTCATCCCATGTAATTGGGAGCTGGTCCGGGTGCAGGCAGCGTGCATCGGCCGGTGGCTGGTGCCTTTCTCGGGGCTCCGGGTAGAAGCGAGGGCACAAAGGGCCAACGGGGGCAGCAGCAACGGGGGGATCGGGACAGGCGTGACAGGACGCACCCGAGCCCCCAGGCGTTGACTACCCCGGGGCACTTGCATGCAGCGTCACTCTACCCTCGACACTCTTAGGGCCTCTCAGCCTAGGGCGGGCAGGGCCAGAAGATCACTGGAAACCAGCATCCGCAATACATGTTCTGGAACATGAAGGGGAAAAACATACTGCAATGCAGATATTTTGTAAGGGAAAAGCATAAAGAGTATAAACGGGCGAACTCATTGTTCATGCCAACTGGAGGCAGTGAACGTGCTTTCATATATGTTGGGTATTCAACACACCATGCGGCTTATGGGTAGAACTTGCGCAGGTGGGAAATATTCCACAGGTTCGGCAGCGGAGTGCCGTCCTCTGTGGCTAGGCGAACTGCTCCTAGGCGCGGAGTGCCGATAACTTTGTATGGCCCCTCCCACATCGGAGATAACTTGCTCAGCCCCGCGCGCATTTGCACATGCCGCAGAACGAGACGTTGATTTGCAGCGCTCGGGGGCTGACTTTGTGTTGGTGATAGCGACGGAGGCTCTGCTGATAACAGGCCGCGCGAAGCGCTGCACGGCGTCGTCTTTCTTCTAGGTAGTCCAGGTCATCGCGACGTAGCTGTTCTTGATCTGCTTCGGTGTATAGTGTGGCTCGGGGCGATCCCAGGGTGAGCTCGGAAGGCAAGACCGCCTCAGCTCCATACACTAAGAAGAATGGTGTTTCCCCGGTGGCACAGCTTGGTGTTGTCCGGTTGGCCCAAAGGACTGCTGGCAGCTCGTCAATCCACGAGTCCCCATGCTTCTTGAGGACGTTGTAGGTCTTTGTCTTGAGGTCTTTCAATATTTCCGCGTTTGCACGCTCGTCTTGGCCGTTGCTTTGGGGGTGGGCGGGCGAGGCGAAGCAGAGTTTGATGCCCATGTCGTCGCAATACTCGCCAAACAGTGACTCGTGAAGCGGGTGTCGTTTTCGATGATGAGCCTATTGGGGACCCCAAACCTTGCCGTGATGCCTCTCATGAACCGCACAGCCGAATGTTTGTCGATGACGCTGACTGGATAGGCCTCGGGCCACTTGGTGAATTTGTCGATGGCGACATATAGAAATTTGTAGCCGCCATGCGCCGCTTGAACAGCCCAAGATGTCCAGCCCCCAGACTGCGAACGACCATGAGAGCGGGATAGTTTGAAGGGCCTAGGCTGGCAGGTGCGTCTGCTTGGCGTGGAATTGGCATGCCCGGCACTGCCGCATGAGGTCTGCTGCATCCTCCAGGCGCGGTGGGCCAGTAAAAACCTTGGCGGAATGCCTTTCCTACCAAGGTTCGGGAGGCTGAGTGTGCCCCACATTCTCCCTCGTGGATCTCGGCCAGGAGCTCGAGATCCTGTTCCCGAGCGATGCATTTCATGAGCACTCCATTGGCACCGCGTCGGTAGAGTGTCCCTTCCACCAACACGTACCTTTTGGAGATGCGGGCGATGTGCTCGCTTTCCTCACGTTGCTCGGGCAATGACGCGTCTTGCGATACGCTGGATTTCAAAGTCGGGCCACTGGCGCGTGATGTCTGTCCCGGCAGGACCAGGCTGTGGCTGGTCCGCCAGGTCCGGGGCGTCGGGACCAGCCGACTCCTGCCCTTGGGGCGGTTCGGGGCACGCCGACGGCTCTGTGAGTCTTTCTTCAAATGGGCCTGGCGGGGCTGGGGCTCGCGCGGACGCGATCCTATATAACTCGTCCACCAGGGTATTGTCTCTTCTGGGAATATGGCGCAGCTCGAGGCCATCGAAATGGCGCTCCATACGCCATACTTCCTTGACATATGCTTCCATCTGGGGGTCGGTGCATTGGTACTCCTTGGGAACTTGGTTCACGACTAATTGAGAATCGCCGAGGACTAGCAGACAGCGGATGCCCGTGCCTGCCGCCGCTCGCAACCCCGCTAGGAGCCCTTCATACTCGGCCATGTTATTGGTTGCTCGGAAGTCAAGTCGAATGATGTACCAGGGTACGTCGCCTGTCGGGGAAGTTAACGCAACGCCTGCCCCGGCCCCCTGTAAGGTGAGTGAATCGTCAAAGTTCATCACCCAATGCATGGTCCATTGGCCGCGATCCTCCACACTCTCGGGTTCACCCGGTGGTTGATCGTTGTCGGCCACTGGCATCCATTCTGCCACGAAATCGGCCAAGGCCTGGCTCTTGATCGCGTGGCGAGCTTCGAAATGCGGGTCGGACTCGACAATTCGATAGCCCACTTGACTACCCGTCCCGTGCCCTCTCGGTTATGCAAGATGCCCGAGAGGATAAGACGTGACTACGGTTACCCGATGTGCACGGAAGTAGTGGCGCGGCTTCGGAAGCCATGAGCACAGCGTAGAGCATTTTGGGCTTGTGGGTAACGTGTCTTTGCGTCTGTAGTGCCTCACGATAAAGTAGATTGGCCGCTGCACCTTGGTGCGGGCCTTAGCTACTTTACCAGGGGCAACAGGCTTGGGTGCACCAGGGCAGGTTACCTCAGTGTCCGAGGCTGCTGGGCCATCGCCTTCCCTGGGGCCCTTACGGCCGCTCGGATGGAAGGGGCCTCGGGAGCGCCGGACTAGGGGGCTGGTGGCTCCCGAGGCTCGGGGGCCAAAGGCCACCTCGGCTCCGGTGCTTCCTCGGCCAACACCGTTCCAAGGTCTACGCCTCTGGTGTGATGAGGTGGCGGCATGGGAGATTGGCTCGTCGTCGCGCTCCACAACCAACGCTGCACGATCACTTGGGGAGTTGCCGCCAAATATAAAAGGAGGGTTCTCCTTCTTGAGGTGCCACCAATGTGGGCGGCGATGAGAGATAACGCTTGAGCTCGCTCAAGGCTTTCTCCGCCTCGTCCGTCCAAGTGAAGGGGCCAGTTCGCTTTAGCAACTTGAATAGAGGGAGCACCCGCTCTCCCAGCTTTGATATAAAACGGCTCAGGGCAGCTACACAACCAGTGATTTTCTGCACGTCCCTGAGCTTCCTGGGGGCGCATCTCCTCTATCGCCTTTATTTTTGCAGGGTTGGCCTCGATGCCTCGGGCAGAGACCAAAAACCCCAAGAGCTTGCCTGCCGGTACCCCGAACACACATTTTTACGGGTTCGGCTTCATGCGGGAGGACCGGAGGTTATCAAATGTCTCGGCCAGTCGGGAGCAAGGTCCTTTGGTCCCGGGACTTGACCACGAGATCATCGACGTAAGCCTCGACATTGCACCCTATTTTGTCTTTTAGCGTGATCCGGACACCATGTTGGAAAGTAGACATGGCATTCTTTAAACCAAAAGGCATAGATATGTAGCAAAAGGTACCCATAGGGGTGATAAATGCAGATGGCGATGATAATGCGATGATAACAGAATATGCATCTAGGAAACATAAAAGGACGCACCCGTAGTGGAGTCGACTATCTGGTCTATTCGGGGCAGAGGATAAGGGTCTTTAGGACATGCCTTGTTGAGGTCGGTGTAGTCGATGCACATGCGCAGCTTGTGGTTGGCCTTTGGGACAACCACCGGGTTAGCCAACCACTCCGGATGCAGCACCTCCCGGATGAAGCCGGCCTCCTGGAGCCGTGCCACCTCTTCACGGATGAACGCCTGTCGCTCCGAGGCCTGTCGCCTCACCTTTTGTCGGACCGGTCGTGCATCCGGCCGTACTGCAAGTCGGTGCTCAATCACCTCCCTGGGGACTCTGGGCATATCCAACGGCTTCCAAGCAAACACATCAGCGTTCGTCCAGAGGAAGGAGACGAGCGTGTCTTCCTATTTGGGGTCCAAGTTGCCGCCAATTCTGGTGGCCTTGGACGGGTCATCGCCCAGCTAAATGGACTTGATCACCACCTCGTCGGCAGAGATGATGCGCTTCTTGGGGGCCCGGGAACCCGAGGCCTCCTCTTGAGGGTCCTCGGGTTCAACGTGGTCAGCCGCCGCAATATCATCCACGCGTGCTTCTGCGCAATCCAGCGCGGTCTTGACGTCGGCATGGATGGTGATGGGGCCTCCGGGGCCCGGCATCTTGAGTTGGCGGTAGGCGTAATGGGTAGCCGCCATGAACTTCACCAACGCTGGCCTCCCGAGCATGGCGTTGTAGGGCAGGTTAAGGTCTGCCACATCGAAGTCAATCCGCTCAGTGCGGAAATTAGTGGGGCTCCCAAATGTGACCGGTAGCACGATCTGCCCGAGGGGCCACACCTTCCTGGGCGTCACCCCAATGATGGGGTAGGATGGCCCGAGCACCATCCCTGGGGCCTTGATCGCATTGAAGGCCTTCGGGGACAGTATGTTGAGAGCCACACCCTCGTCAATTAAGACTCGAGCAACCTTGACGTTGCAAATGGTGGGGGAGGTCACGAGGGCCAAATGGCCACTTCGTGCGATGCTCTCAGGGTGATCTGCCTGATCGAAGGTGATTGGCACCCCCGCCCAGCGCGATTTTCGGGCCACCTCATGGGATGACACAACAGCGAGGAGCTCACGCCTCATGGTCTTAAGGCTCCGACGAGACACCGGGGCGCATGCCCCTCCGTCGATGATGGCGACGACGTGCTTGGGGTCCTGGTAGCCCAGATCGTCATCTTCACCTCCGACGGGGGGCGCACTCTTGGCCTCCTCTCGTCGGTTGTCCGTGCGTTTCGCCGGGGCTTTACCCTTGCGGCGGGCTTCTTTCTCCCTCTCCCTCCTCTCCTGCTCATACTTTTGTATTCGCTCGGCCAAGTTCTTGACTGAGTGGCACTCAGAGAGGTCGTGGCGGGAGGTTTGGTGTACCATGCACCACTTGTCCCCGTCCTGGCCCTGGGGGCGAGGGTCCGGGGTGCGCCCGCGGTTGCCAGCGGGCTTGCCCTTTCGCGAGGGCTTCTCGGCATCGTCGGCGGCGAGGACATGGCCTTCCTCTCCACCGCGCGATGGCTTGTGCTTCCACCGCCGCTCACGTCGTTCCTCTCGGGGCGCAGAGGGGGTAGCGTTGGTGGAGGCTGGAGCGGGATTCCTAGGGTTCCAGATCCGAGCCTCTTCCTTGAGGGCCACCCGGTCAGCAAGCTCGAAGAGCTCGGTGGTGGTCCGGGGGGCCTTGGATTCGATCTTCTCCAGCATGACGTTGTGGCATACGCCGCTCTTGAAGGCAAAGATCACTACGTGGTCAGCGATGGACGGTATGGTGTTGCGTACCTGGCAAAAGCGCTGGATGTATTTGCGTAGGGACTTGTCCTCTCCTCGCCGGACCACGTGGAGGTCAGCCTCCACTCCCGGGCGCGGGTACGTGCCCTGGAAGTTAGAGGTGAACTGCCGGCACAAGTCATCCCACGAGGTGACCGACTGGGCTGGCAGGGTCATTAGCCAGGAACGGGCCTGGCCCTTGAGCGCCATGGGGAAGAAGTTGGCCTTGACGAGCTCGTCACCTCCAGCGGCCTCGATGGCCGTTTATAAATCTGGAGGAACTCGGTGGGATTCATCGTGCCGTCATGCTTCTCCATGAGGGCCGGCCTAAACTTGTTAGGCCAGCGCACATTGCGGAGGCTGGAGACAAATGCCTGAGAGCCGTTGCCGACTTGAGGGGGTGACGAGGGATGGGGGGCCCTTTGGATGCCGCAGAATGTCCTGCTCGTGGCTGGGTCACCACAGCCGCTCGCCGTGCCCTGGGAGGGTCCACCACAGTGGCTTGCCACTGGGGCCCTCGCGTGTCGCCTAGGCGTTGCACTGCAGCTCGGGCCTGGCACGCCAGCTGTCGATGCGTGTGCTCGACACGCGGGGACCCGGGGGACCCCCTTTTTGGTTCAGCACAGGGGAGCGGTGAATCAGGGTTCGAGCTCGAGGTGAGGTAGAGGGAAAGTAGGAAGGTGGAGAAAAGTCGCAATCGCAAAAGACACAGAAGAGTTTATACAGGTTCGGGCCGTCAGGGAGACGTAATACCCTACTCCTGTTTTTGTACTATGTGGAGAATGAGTTACAATGATTGGTGTGATTGTTCTTCCCTGGGGAAGCTGGAGCTGATGACTGAGGCGAAATGCTTAAAGCCAAAGATCGAAGAAGCTGAACAAAAGACCAACCCCCTCTATAATGGACTTGGGCCTCCTTTTATAGTGCAAGGGAACACCACAGTAGTCCTAGCTTTCTCTACTCCGCTCCACGTGATGGAGCGGCTCTTGTCTGTCTTGTCGGGGTCTACCCCTATTCCCGCTCTTGTTGCCATGTTGCGGGGTTGGAGGAGAAAACGGGCGTCGTGGCTACCGTGCTGGCGACGAGAGGAGGGGTCAACTTACCTACTCCGGTGGGGCCTACCGGTCGGTGGCTCCCCGCTTGGAGAGGGGTCGACGTGACACCCCCAGCGCCCGTATCCTCTCTCCCACGCGGCCGCCCAGTCACATTTAATGCGATTGGACGGGGCGTGGAGGGAGGTGTGCATGACTGACCGTGCGGCCATACTGCGATCGCCGTCAAAGACTTTCTTCCCTCTCTCCCTCGTGACGGGCAAAAAGGGTGATGATGAGCGGCTGACAGACGTGCCTCACATTGCAATAAATGCGACAACACAGGCGTCTGGCCTCTCTCTAGGCATTAAATGTGGTGGTTGGTAGTTGGCGGTTGATCTCGTTCCTCTCTTGGAGAGGTGCGGAGTTGATGGACGGGGTTCGGGTGATCCCGAACCACGCCATTTGGGAAGCGGCGGCCTCCGGGCAGCTCCTGAGCCAAGTCCCCTTTGGGATGGCCACGTGACCGCCCGTGGCCCGGACCCGCATGAGCCGTTCAGGACATATCTTTGGGGCGCCCTGGTAAGCGAAGGCGTCTTTCTTCTTCAGATATCGTATTCTCGTTATACCCCCGGGCCCATATCACCGACACTATTTTAATACACTTAGAGCTAGGATTCAATTTATGTTGAGATAATCATATATGTGTGTGTATGTACACATGGTACCTAGTCTATTTATGATCATTAGCCATAGGTTATCTATTTAGAGTTTTCCTACATATTTAGTGTATGAGTTGACACATTTTATTTTACCTATTTGAAGTTTACTTCTTGCTGGTTCTAAAGAAACTCAGTTCTCCTAAAACGAATTTAAAATAAAATTTATATAAACCTTGTAAGGTGAGGGGTGCAGTGAACCATTAGTTTCATTTATAATTACCTTAAGGGATTATACTACATAGAAGACATATGGTTTTATATTACATTTTAAAAGTATATGTTTGCGTGATCCTACAGAATTTAAGTTCACTAAAAAAGATGGTAAAATGAATTTTTAATAAATCCCTAAAGTTTGGTGGTCCTAAAGTGTGTCATTTTCCCAAAACTAGTTTTTCAAGCATTGGACCTAAGGAATGTATATATTTTTATTTACCTAGGTAAGAGAGGTTGAGATGGGGAATCTATAGGACTTGGGTTTGCCTAAATTGAAGCTAACTTGAATTTTCTAGGGATTTTACAAATTTACACAGGGTGTATGTATGGTCTGTCTTATTTGAATTTTTGGGACAAATCTTGTGCAATGAGGTCCATGTCTTATGGTTCTATATTAGAGTTCACTACTTAGGGAATCTACAGAAATTTGTTCCATTCAAAAATGTGTTCAAATGAATTTTATATGGATTTTATAAATGAGGTTTTGCTCCATGTGAAAAATTTCCAACCTCCGCCATTTTTTCTTGTCTCCTCTGTACATGGGGCCCACAGGTCAGTCACTGCTGGTTTGAGAGGGAGGCCTTTGTGCCCGAAGGGTGGGGCCCAGTTGCCAGAGAGACAAGGGGGAGAAGAGAGCAGGGCTCCGGCGACTCCCTTCTCGGCCTCGCCGGCGACGAACGGCGGCTCGGCCGGGAAAACGCCCAAAAACAAAATCGTAGAGGAGGAGATGGCGAAGCAAATGGTGGCATTCTCGTTGGCTGTGGTGGTCGGTGTCGAGCTGGCGACGAGCTGCGAGTGGCAGTGCGTGTTCGAGTGCTGGGTACAACTAAGCTAGAGACAAATGGTGCCGAAACAATGCATGTATAAGCATCCATGAGTGGCATGGAAGCTTACCCGAGGGTGCAGGCGGCTTGGCGAAGCTTGGGTGGTCCTGGCGATGTGAAGAACCGTCAGCGGTGGTGGCGAAAACGGCAGGGCGTCGGTGGCAGTTCAACCCAGTCGATGTTTCACGGAGAGGCGGGATTCGATGGCGACGGTTCTCGGCTGGACTTGGGAAAGACGGTGCCAATCTCCCGTTGCACGGTACCTCAGCTCAATTCCTTCGGGGTGGTGGCTCCTGGAGTCATGGCGATGACGGTGGTGCAAGGGTTCGGTCGGTCTCGGCCTACATGGTCCAGAACGGCGACGACGACGCGGCAGCGATGCTCGGTTCACGCTCCCGACTCCGGTGGGACGCGACGGCGTTCCCGTAGCATGGCTCCTTGGTGACGGTGACCTTCGTCTTCCTCGCGGCCGGCGATGGAGGAGAGGGGTAAATGGTGAGACTGGGCTTTCTCCCTCGGTTTGCTTGGCTCCAGGGTGAGTCATGGTGTTGGGCGATCGAGGCGGGGAGGTTTTTTGTGCGATGGAGAGGAAGGATGCGGCGTCGACACCTCACGGCCACGTGTCAGTATGCTTCTGAGCGCGGTTGGCTCGGGCTCTCGCGGCCTTTGACGGTGGAAAGGAGAGGGACCGAGTGGAGGGTAGCTGCAGGTGCTGACACTGGGTCCAACCCCGTGGTAGCCTAGG
Source organism: Oryza australiensis (assembly GCA_019925245.2). Classification (NCBI taxonomy): domain Eukaryota; kingdom Viridiplantae; phylum Streptophyta; class Magnoliopsida; order Poales; family Poaceae; genus Oryza; species Oryza australiensis. The sequence continues at coordinate 1,455,604 of JAIFGZ020000311.1, forward strand.
CAGAGAAGTGGAGGATGGGTAGACAAACGAGTACAATTGGTTTGTAGTTGAATTTTTCGAATTTTTTTACACCTCCAACTTGACAGCTTCATAACTTGTGGTGTGGGTTTGGTAAATTCCTGAAAGTTTTTCTGTGGTTAGGGAAGCAAACATAGAATCCATTTTCTTTGGTTTCACTCAAAGATCACTCATAGTTTGCTCACAGAAATTCAACAAAGTTTGGATATTTTAAATCTTGTTTGAATTTTTAGGAGGTTCAAACAGTCAAGAAAAAATTCTAGAAAAATTATATTTCATTATGGTATTTAACCTAGTATTTGAATAAATTATTTTCTATATTACTTTATGTGCATTTTAATTCACTTTTGGGTGAGCCATGGTTTTAGCGATTGGGATTATTAATTTGCCCATTATATTGTTGTTTTGTTTATTTAGTTTGGGGCATCAAACCTAACCATTTAGTGGTTTAAGAATTTTATTTGGGCTTATCACAACTTTTAGTACCTACTTGAATTTTCTCTCGATTTTATCTTGTTTGCACAAACTTTAGAAAATTTGGAAAACCTTTCTTGGTTTAGGTGTTCCCTCTATGTACATGCGTCCAATTTAGTTATTGGGTTCTCAACAAATTTTTCATAGGCTGAGGGGATGAACCTATAATGAGACGAGGGTTCAAAATCCGGATGCATAAAAGACTCATTTACCAAAAGATGTTTTATGCATATGCATGCTTACGATGTAAATGGGTCCATGTTCAAGTTGGAAAGGTTTTATTTTATTCTGAAATGTTAAGTCATGCATTGGGTTTAAAATATTTCCCCTAAGTTGGAAATGAAATTTTTTGGGTCAGGAATTTGAAAATATTTACCCCTAGGTTTGTCTTGACATGATTTTACTTAACCCTAGGATCTGGGTATGTGACAAGTTACTCGTCTAACCATATCATAATTGTTATATAAACTATAAATGGAACACATATCTAAGCAAATAGAATATGAACCACACTCAGATAAACTAGAAGATGGATATATTAATAAGCTCAAAGTCGTACAAAGGAAGAAATATGCAAAAAACATACCCGACTTTCAAAGACGACTTGGGAACCGAGTAGAAACTCTAAACTATTTCTAAACTCCACTAGCCAAGAGACTATGATAGAAATGTAGGAACTACTTCTTGTGGTGTGTTGATTGAAGTGAAGCCTCCTCCTTAAATAGCTTCAAATGACGATTGTAATGGCGGTTTACAACCACCATACCTGCCTAACCGCCATTGCGAAGGGTTGAGAGAGTGCTACGTGGTCGGTGGAGGTGAGAGGGGCCACCCAGGGTTCGGCCAAACCTTGGTCAGCTCCCCTCTCCACCGCCTTTCACCGGTCACCTCCATGTGGGCCCCTAAGGCGGTTCCGAGGTGTTTGACCCCACTTTAAGTCGGTTTCACCTGACTTGTGGGCCCTCCGATCTACGGGAAGCTAACATGGCGAGCGTCGATTGGTCGGAGTTGTGCTTCTTTGCCACGCGAGCATGTCTTCACTTCATTTATTCAAATATGTTCCTGCATTCTCATAATCTCCAAGGACATGTGAAACTTTATTAATTCTAAAACTATATGTAGGTAAAGGATGCTAATTCCTTTTTATTTCTGAGGTCTGTGACGATCGGATTTGGTACTTAACGACCATTAACAAACTCCCCCAAGCTTACCCTTTGCTCGTCCTCGAGCAAAGTCAAGACTTAGGCTCGGTGGATCAGGAGTTGTTACCATATTTTATTTCTCTAAAGTACCATGCCTACAACCAAGTATTCTACCTTGAATTGAATAAGTTGGCAATGGTAGTGTCACCCTTTTTACCTTAGTCTTCATGGGGCTTTTTGGCTTCTCCTTGTCTTGGGTGGTTGAGAAAAAGAATGGTAGATGTGATAGTGCTACTCTCTCACTCCTTGTTCTACTTTCATCCGGAGGTTCTCAAAATTTTGAAAAGAAAATAGAAGAGTTCCTCGAATGATACTCTCGTATCACTCAATGTGTTTCAATTCCTTACCAAGGCATTATTTTGCCTCTTTTCTCTTACTTCTAATAAGGCTTATGTGGAACTCAAGATAGGAAAAATCATGAGGCATACTTGCATCGTTATTTTGTAAAGTCAAAAAGTAGACCCTAGAAGAATACTAATCATGCAACTAGGATCAAGCTTGTGCATATGTTTGGAAGTGGAAATATAAGTGAAAATTGGAAAAAGAAAAAGAAAGAGGTTGGTGACTCCTTTTTGTATGATCGTCCTCCCTATCTTTTTATTTTAGAGAACATGAGAATACATACCTCTTTTTTTATCATCATGCTCAAGAAGATTTGTTTCTTCTTTTGTAAGCATCATAAATTTTCTACTATCATTTTGTATGTAACCATTTATCTCATGTCTCATTTGGCATGGATATGAGGATAGAGGATCATAATTGTTTGGAGTCTTTATTTGGTGGATGCAAACTTCCAGAGTAGAAGTTAGCATATACTAGGGAATATATATATATTTTTGGCTAAACTTTTAATGTAGAAGGAGAGCAATTTTTTTGTAAAAGCATGAAAAGATTCTAACAAGGTTCTAACTATTTGACCAAACTCAAAATGATTGCAAGCAACATATGGATAGGATATTGCAATTGATTAGCATGACTCTGGTAGGAATGTCTAATCATTTGTGGAACTCATTGTTTTTTTGTATTTTTGAAAATAAAATCTTTGGGTTCCAGTTTCACTTAGAATAAGATAATAGTTACTCTACTCTACCATATGATATTCCACAACAACCTAGACATAGATCATGCACTTGCTACCCACAAGTTTTCAAGTTCAGGGTGATATACTCAAGCAAACAAACTCAAAACTTGAAGAATACTAAGTTGCAAACTAGGCACGAAAGGGAATTAAAACATCACAACTATTTATCATATCCAAAGTGTGGGAATTAAACATTCCTACCATGCATAGCTACCTTATATTTTTATGACTTTTTTGAATGCAATGTGGGAAATAAATGGATAAGCGATACGGGTTACCTCATGTAGGGTCCTCCCTCAAGCTTGTTCTTTTGCTCATGGTCCGCGATAGGGATTGAATCCCTGCGAACGGAAGTAGGCCATCAAGTTTGATTGGCCTTGTTGCAGTGTTGAGCTGATTTTTCTGAGCTGTTCATCGGTCTGCTGCTGCCACTAATGAGTTTATTGGACATGTTGATAAAGTGTCTTGAATCTATGTGGTTCTCATGTCCAATTCACCCATCCTTTGGGTGATCTCCGCAAATCCTTGGTAATGAAAGCCTCGTGCCGAGAATGAGCGTTGAGCATCAAACGATGGAGGTAGACCACTGAAGCTTGATGACTCAGTGGCCTGTCTATGGTACCAGTTAGGTCCTTGTGCCCATTGTTCACTAGTAGCTGATTGCCATGACGAACCTCCAGCCTCATAATACTGCGGGGGTTGTTCCCAACTGGATACATATCCAGTTGGAACCCACCTCGGCTGAGGTGTGTGCTGCGGAGGTTGTTGAGGTTCTTCCTCCATAGTGGCCCTTCTTGACCTACTTCTTGTGAGCCTACCAGACATACTACTCCTGCGAGCAACCTCTCTTGGCTGGAGAGTAATGGTTAGCACCCGACACTTATATAAATGATATTCTGGGTTAGGAAGCGGATTTCATTTGTATATCCGGGGAAGAAAAACACAAGGGATCCATTGGGACCATGTTTCAAAGTATGACCCTTCACTAAATACTTCTCGTCTATTATTTCATGGGGTTTGGTGATGTACAAAACTAGTACATTTCCCAAGGCCTCGGCATTAAGAGCAATGCGAGTGATTAGTGAGGTGCATTCCATGGGTCCCTTCGTCCTAAATTGTTCTAGCCATTGTTTGATTATTACTTTCACAGGAGAAAATGTTTTTATCTTTTTGACCATGACATAAAGGATCATCAATTCATCAACTCTAATTGGCCTAACATCTTCTCTAGGAAAGATAGTGAATGCTACCCATTTATGCATCAACCTTAAGGTATAATTATGAATGTCATTAGCTCTTGGCTTACTACAAAAGGTTTCACCAGATATACTTTGCCAAAAACTAAGTTTATTAAAATTTGATAACCTTGATTCCTAGTTCATAGAACATTGTTGAGCAAAAGCAATAAGGAGACTAAATTCTTTTCATGTGTAATAGTATTCCTTCCCGAAAAATCGAAAAGTAATATCATCTCCTATTTCTTTTAGAGTGCAAAGAAATTGAATGGTAAGAAGGCGTGAACCTTCTTCCCCCACATTTGCAAAACTATGCCATCCTATGGTATGCCAAACATTAAGGAAGTCAGTATCCATACCTGTTTTGGTTAGCAATTCCAGGTCATATGCTCAGGTGTGAGCAAAGTCCCAGTCCTTGACAAGGACGTAGGCTTGTCTCTCTCGATCGTCCCTTAGATCGAGATTGGTGTTAGAGAGGAGTGGTGAAGCATGAGCGCTTGCTTCTCCCCTCGATTCAGCGGCTTGCAGTTCATCTTGTCTTGTTAGGATAGGTGCATAGCCAGTGGATGGAGCTGAGTTTGAATGGCTCGTGCTTGTCCCCAATGCTTTGCGCATAGCACTAAACAACCGCTTGACACCTTTATTCATACCTGTAGCCACAAAAGAACAAGAACACAAGAACACTTGGAACGTGTTAGGGTTAGTCGAAAACAAGTCAGTCGTTCGAGAGTTAGCCATTCTTATGGAGCTTGGTTGCCACCACAAATCGTTCTTGCGTGACAACATGCGGAGGAACCTCCGAATGCAAAGAAAATTTGGGAAATATTTTTTATGAACTTAGGGCAATAATATTATGAGAACTCAAGAGAGAAAGAGAGAACTTGAGAGCAAACCGGTGCAACTCAATTTGGGGCAAGAAGAGCAAGCTCCATTTCTTGTCTTTTATAGAGTGAGCTCACCCTTGGTTTGGCCGAACCAAGGGGTGCTCCTCTCCCCTCTAAACTTTGGATTCCCTAGTCCAAGCATCAAAGCACACTACACAAAAAGTTTGAGCACTAGGGGCTCCACTAGGGTTTGGCCGAACCCTTATGGTGGGCTTTGGTCCCCACCCAAGAATCCAAAGAATTATGTAATTTAGATAAGCAATGTGCAGGTTTGGTGGTTGGAATCCAAGGAAAAAGCTTTGTCATCTTGAGCGTAAGAATTCTTAATACTAAAAATCCTAAATTCAAGTATTTTTTATGCATGATTTGCAAAAGTAAACATGCCATGCTAGTATGCAAGAATTTAAATAAAAAATTGCAAGGAAATTAAATATGCATTTGGAAAATAAATATGGGGATACATACCGATTTACCGTCGGCAAGGACTCCTCGTTTAAAGTCCAACGAGCGGGACTTTCTCCATGCGGTTAAACCGTTGCATCGCCCGATCTCGGAGAAGTAGATGTGGATGACTACACCTGTTTTGCTCGCCACATATTCTTGGTCTTTTCTTGTGTTTGCCGGTGTGGTCGAGGATTTTTCGGACTTCGACGGTGGTTGAACTGACACCGCCTGCCTCATTGTCTTTTTGATTTTCCTTTGCGACGGTAATTCCTTTTCCGGGAATTTCATCATGAACATGAGGAGGTTGTCCTTCTCTCGGGGTTTAACTTCGACCTCTTTGATATTCTTTGTGTTCGGCCCATATTTGATTCTGATCATTGAGCACTGCTCCATTCTTGGTTGAAAATTGAATTTCTCCTCCTTTCCATTGATGTGGAGTCGGATTTATCTGGCTCCCACATTGATGCGGGCATCCGCGGTGCTTAGGAACTGTCGGCCCAAGAATGAATGACGTTCTCTTATCGACATCCATGTCGAGCACCACAAAATCAACGGAATGAAGCAACCCCGAATTTTCACCGGAATGTCTTCGACAATTCCCGCCAGATAGCGGATCGAAGAATCAGCTAGCTGCAAAGAGTTGATGATAGAGTGGTGTAATTCAGCCGGTCGAAAACCTCATTGGGCATAATGCTAATGCTTGCTCCAAGGTCACATAGGGCGTGGTCGAATTGTTGTGCCCCAATTGAACTGGTAATTGCGGGGCAAGCCAGATCCTTCTTCTTTTTAGGAAGTTGATTGAGTATAGCTGCACTACACTCTTTTGTCAACTTAATGATCTGCATGGTTGGCATCGGCCTTTTGTTGTTGAGGATGTCCTTGAGGTAACGAGCATAAGTGGGAACTTGCATCGCATCCATTAGAGGGACATTGATATGGATCTTCTGGATAACCTCAACAAAATGAGCAAACTGCTCGTCCATGGTTGGCATCCTGTTGCGATGAGGGAATGCAACAAGGTTGTGTCATGGAACTCATTCGGGGCCATGTTTCCCTCGTGCACTTGGTTTTGGATGTTGGACGGTCCATCTTACTTCTCTTTTGCTTCCCTGCATTTTTAGGATATGGCAGATCACAAGTGGTTTTACCTCTCATGTGGTCACCACACTAACATTTTATAGAAGGTTCGGGTTGCCCTAGAATCTTCCCGATTCAGATGAAGGGATAGCGGCGACCAATTGAGCTAATTGGGTTTCTAGCATTTTATTAAAACTCAATTGATTTTTGATAGCAGAGGAAATACCTTCCATTTTGACATTAATGATCTCTAAAGATTTGTCATTGGCAGCTAATCTTTTAGAAATGTTTTCATTAACTTTAGTCTGGCCTAAGACAAGATCTTTTCAGGAGAGATTCAAATTGAAAGCATGAGAAGAATTCTTACCTCCTTATAGTAAGGGCATTGTTGATTCCACCCTTGACCTCCTTGTGGACGATATCCGTTGTATTTCAGATAGAACACGTCTTCATTGGTCTTGGCAATTATTCCCCGAGTGGCTAGTGTTGCCACATATCTTGCACATCATGCGAGCATCTATGGCCTGAACTCCTTCGGTCTTGTCGTCCAGCTTCTTTAGTTAAAGGTCCAATTTGGCGGCGAGCATGTCCGTTTCCTTAACGGTATGCATGCCTCGCTTATGAGGTTGGAGACAATTGTTGCTCCATCCTTGGTTGGAGACAACCTTTTCAATCAACTCCGTTGTGTTGTTAACGAAAAGAAGGCTCCTCCCGCAGCAACATCGATATGATCACGGGCAGCCGTAGTTAACCCGTTGTAGAAGTTCTGAATTATGAGCCAATCGTCCATCCCGTAGTGAGGGCAAGCCAAGATGTACTCTTGGAAGCGGTCCCATGCTTCGGGATTGACTCATCCGACGTCTGAAAACTTGAAATCCTTCCACGAAGGGCATTGGTCTTACCCATCGGGAAGAACTTCACGAGGAACACATTGGAGCATTTACCCCAGCAGTCCACAGCACTTCGGTTCACATAGAACCATTGTTTCGCCCTCCCAATGAGAGAGAACGGGAACAATCGGAGTCGGAATGGCATCTTGTGTGACTCCCTTGATGGTAAAAGTGTTGCAGATCTCCAAGAATGTCTGGAGATGAGCGCTTGTGTCCTCATTGGCTTTCCCACATAAGGGGTTAGCCTGCACCATAGTAATGAGACCCGTCTTGATTTTGAAACCGGCTCCACCCGTATTGACATCGGTCCGGCAAGGATATTGGTAGCCGAGGGTGCCGAGAAATCGCGGAGGGTCTTCGGGCCATTGAGGCCGATGGTGCTTTAAGTGCGGTTCAAGCGCCGAGAGGATGACTTGAGGAGGAACGGCACGCGGTCGAACTCTTCTTACAAGTGCTTCCGGATTTGGAGTATAATTTGTCGGCAAGTTGAAACTGGTCATCCACTACACTGTTTTCACATAAAAGAGAAAACAGACCAAGATAAGCCTGCTAGAGCAAAGGTAAGTCGACTATAACTACATCAATATACAAGTGCTTAATATTTCTTCTTAGATCAATGTCTCCGCGGCAACGACGCCAAAAATGCTTGTTGGCATTTCTTACGTTTATAGATAAATCCGCAAGCGCACGGATATACCGTTGTAGCATTTCACCCTGGAGTATTCCGGGGTATCATATTTATTTTATCCCAAAGGAAGATGGTGGTCTATGGTACTATGAATATTCATAAGTTATAGTTGAGATGCCTAAGTCTAGTCAGGGGTAAGAGATAGTTGGATAAAAGGTAGTGTGACTGTTGACGGGATGGTCGGCAATCCTCCAAGGGGGCTACCCAAGAAGGTGAATGAGAATGGTTAGGGCATCTCACCGATGGATCTGATGGTTGACTCAAGTATCAAATGAGCCAAAAGACAAGAGGGTTATACTGGTTCAGCCCTCCCGAAGGATAATAGGCCTACGTCTAGTGTGTGGCATTCTTTGATGGGGTGGAGTATGAACTGGGATTACAATGGCAAGAGTTCCTGGGGTTTTGAAAGAAGCTTGCCAAGAACAGTCTAAGAGATTGATCGACTGATTCCTCTCTCCTTGGCCCGTTCATCCTGCCGTCCCTTTTATAGTCCAAGGGGGGCAGTTACAAGAGGACTTAGGGGCCAAAAAAGCTAAGACTAAAGATCTAAAAAGTAAGTACAAACAACATCGAAAAGGTACATAGAGATCCTCTCGGGTCCCGCCGCCGTGGGCATCTTGTGCCTTTTACGCCTTGGGATCCGTTCTTCGAGAGCACCATCTGTGCAGCCTTGTCGGGTGACATCATCTTCTGCCGGGTTGTCCCCTCCTTGCCATCTCTGCGAGACTTGTAAAGCAAGCCTTCCTTCTCGAGAAGTTTTGAGGTCGGGCTGACGAGATGAGATCAAGAAGGGACGCTGAAGTCGGGCCTAGGGAGAGGTCGGGCTGCCGACCCTGTCCTGAGGACCCTCTGTCTGACTTCAGCCGACCTTGACTCGCTCTTTGAGCTACCCGGGTAACACCCCCCACAGCCAGCCCCGAGCCTAAGGGTGAATGAGACATCCCTCCTTAGGGTCCAAGTTCTTCGTGGTCGCCATCTTGCGGAGTTCCCAAAGTGTTTCGATTGAGCTTGGGCGGTGCACGCCTAGGTGCACCGCCAAGTGCATCCCCGAGCCTAAGGTCGAATGGGACATTTAACCTTAGGGTCTGAATTTTCTTCCTGGTCACAGACTCCAGCAAATTCCCGAAGCCTCTTGACCATGCTTCAGTAGGTGCACTTCCTAGGTGCACCTACCAGGTGTAGCCCTCGAGCCTGGGGTCGGATGGGACATCTAGGCCTAGGGTCAAGCCATATGTACTATTTTTTCTTCATTCGTCTTCGGACTAAATCTTCGTCCGAGACCGATGGTAGTCGGCGAAGTCGGCCCATCACGGCTCGGAGGCGGTGGCTACTTCGGCGAGGCCATATCCTGGAGGCTGACGACGGATGGAGAGCTAAGCAAAACCACTTCCTGGAGGCTATTGGTGGTTGCTGAGGTCGTCGGGACTACTGTCCGGAGGCTTGCAGTAGTCCTAAGGTCAACTCGGTCATAACCTGGAGGCTAATGACAGAGTTGGTTAGGCCATAGCCCGAAGGCTAATGGCGGTCGGTGAGCTCGGCAAGTCCACTGCACGAAGGTTGTTGGTGGTTGCCGAGGTCGTTGGGACTACTGCTTGGAGGCTTGCGGTAGTCTCGAAGCCAACTTAGTCATAGCCCGGAGGCTATCGACTGAATTGGCGAAGCCATGGCCTGGAAGCTAATGGCGGACAGCAAGCTCGGCAAGTCCACTGCCCGAAGGCTGTTGGTGGTTGCCGAGGTCGTCGGGACTACTGCCCGAAGGCTCGTGGTAGTCCTGAAGTCAACTTAATCGTAGCCCAAAGGCTAACGACTAGGTCGGGAAGGCCATAGCCCGGAGGCTGATGGCGGATGGAGAGCTCGGCAAACCCACTGCCCGAAGGCTGTTGGTGGTTGCCGAGGTCGTTGGGACTACTGTCCGGAGGCTTATGGTAGTCCCGAAGTCGACTTAGTCATAGCCCGAAGCCATAACTCGGAGGCTGATGGCGGTCGGCGAGCTCGGCAAGTCCATTGTCCGAAGGCCGTTGGTGCTTGCCGAGGTCGTTGGGACTACTTCCCGGAGGCTTAAGGTAGTCCTGAATTCGACTTAATCATAGCCCGAAGCTTATGACTGAGTCGGCGAAGCCATAGCCCGAAGGCTGATGGCAGTCGGTGAGCTCGGCAAGTCCACCGCCCAAAGGCTGATGGTGGTTGCCGAGCTCGTTGGGACTACTGCCTGGAGGCTCATGGTAGTCCCGAAGTCGACTTAGTCATGACCCGAAGCCTATGACTGAGTCGGGGAAGCCATAGCCTGGAGGCTGATTGCGGTCAGCAAGGTTGAAGGAAGATTTCGTAAGGAAAATCATCGGATGATTACCTGAACCTGGGGTAGGTGTCACGCATGTGGGCCCCTGTCAGTCTTGAATCAGAGAGCCAATCATGTCTCATTACGGTCGTCAAGACCTAGAGTGCGCAACGGCTGACCAAGCTTCAGGCTACCCACTTTTTCCCAACGGCTCACGGATCCAACGATCGAGATTTGTTGGTCAAGTTGGGTGGTGGGCTCCACAGTGGTTTCCCTAGAGCACGCGACGAGGACCAAGCGGTTGCTGTTAGGGGCTCTGGGAAACCGACGGCTCTGATGCACCAATGGGATGACGTGGTCGCCAGGGAGACGGATAGGCCGAGAAGCCTCGGATGCTCCGCACATACCAATAACGGCGCCACACGCTTTCCGAAGATGGCACTGCCAGGCCCAACATTGTTCCCTTTAAATCTCCACCGTTTCGCCCTCCTTCTTCACGCCTTCACTTCGCCGAAAAAATTCACAAGGACTTTCACATCCGAGCTCTTGTGCCTCCTCCATGGCTCCACGCTGCTTTAGCTCTTTAGGCCGCCACCCCCACTGCCGGTGCATCATCTTCTACCGTAAGGGTCAGCGACTTTTCTGGTTGAAACCCATGGCACCCAAGAAATCATCGAAAAAGGCGGCGAAGTCCTCGTCGGTAGGCAAAGACGAGACCGAGCGCAGCTCGACCTTTGTTCCCTCTCGCGTCGGGGAAAAGATGATGGTGGACCTGCAGCAAGTCGGCGTCCTTCCCCCACAGGAGCTCGCGATGTGGCACCCGGCGTGGGGAGAGTAGTTCCCAACCCCTGACTCGGGTGAGTTGGTCGTTTTTGCTGTCTTCCTCCTTCGTGGGTTCGGAGTGTGGCCCACCCCTTTGTTCGGGGCATGCTCCATTATTATGACATTGCTCTCTACAACCTCAATCCAAATTCTATTCTCCAAATTTCTATCTTCATTCATCTTTGCGAGGCCAATGTTGGGATAGACACGCACTTCAACCTCTTTTGCCATTACTTCTGTCTCCAGTGGATGGGCGGCAGCGTGGTCAGTGGGGCAGGAATCCAATTTCGGGAAAGGATGTCTCAGCGCTACATCCCCGTCAACCTGACGACCTCGAACAAGGGCTAGCACGTTGAGTGGTTCTACATCGGGAACCACGAGCCGGCGATCTCCCCCGAGATCTACCAGGAGCCGACCCCGACGACTACCTGGACGACCACCTACTGCCTTGGCGACCAGGACCAAGTTGACGAGCTCGTCGCCATGGTGGACCAGTTGAGGGAGCAAGGTCTGACCGGTGCCCGAGTGGCGCTCGACTTCACCCTCCGAGGTGTCCAACCCTGCAAGGAGAGGGTGAAGCCGGTGTATGAATACTCGGGCGGTCGGGATCTTACCCTGGAGGGGACGGTCCCCCTCGAACGCGTGCGCCAAAGGCTATCGAGCTTCTTCCAGAGCTCGACAAACATCAGCGATGGGGGGTGCTCAGCTACAGCCTCCATCACCCCCGGCCCAAGGTAAGTTTGGCTTCCTTTCTTCATTTGTTCTGTTTGCTTCTTCTTCTTTTGCTCGGTATCTCACCTGTCAGGGGCTGGCGTCGACAGGGGCAGGAAGCGTACGTATCGCTCGCTCCGCTCCCTGAAGCGGCCAAAGGTGATTTGCCAAGAATCTGCATTCCTCAGCCGAGGTTGGAGGGGGAGGGGAAGAAGCCCAACCTCCCCAGCAAAAGCTTGAGGTGAAAAGGGCGGCGTCGGGGAGCCTCAAGATCCTTGGCACGAAGCGGAGTCTGGTGGTTACCTCCAACGAGGAGGAGTCGGGGGAAGTTGAAGCATGTCCCGCATCCCCATTGTTCGTCTTGAGCGAGGTGCCACGGCCAGAGGCATCCGGGCACCCGAAGAAGACGACCAGGCATGTCGGGGTCTCATTCCGGGCCTCCGCTAAGTAAGTGCTAGATCGGGAGATCTGTCTTGATTTTCCTCCGCCTATGTATGCTGACAAATTACCTCGAGCAGGGTTGCCAAGGACACGGAGCCTCATGCCGAGGAGCCGGCGAGGAAGGCCGAACCGACCGCCCAGGTTGAGAGGGCGGGATCCGACCAGCCCTCGGCTGCTGTCTGCTTGGGAGCCAAAGGACCGACGGCTAGACAAGTAGAGGAGCACCCGACGGTGGAAGCTGAGGACAGGGTCGACGCAACAGCCGCCGGAGCGACCAAGGCAATGATCGAGGCGTCCCCGAAAGCCGGGCCTAAGCCGGAGGTTGAGGAGGAGAGGGCTTTCCAGTAGCCGCCCGAGATCAACCGGGACTGCTCCTCCATTGACGTTGGTGGCGGCGAAGCCCCCGGGATTGAGTCGGTCGCAACAGAGGCCGAGGATCCGCACGCCTCGGGGGCCGATGACCACATGGCCGAGGGTGCCGACGACCAGCTTGGACCAAGGGGCGAGGAGGCCGCCATCACGGACCAGCGTGCCCATGTCAAGGAACCCTTCGACGTCGAGGCCGAGGAGATGTCAAAGATTGAATGCGCTATTCGCCCCGTCCGAGACCTATTCCATGTAAGGGTCAGACTCTTCATTTCTCCCCTGGCTCCTTCTCTAACGCTTTGAAATTTGCAGGACACTACCCACTCATCACGGTCCGTCGGGAGGGTGCGGGAGTTGGAGGAGAGGCTGGCCAAAGCTTCTCGTCGTAAGTCCGCTACCTTGTCGCCTCGATTCCCTCCTTGAGTCGTGAGCTGACTTTTTGTTGTGCAGAATCTGGCAAGATCGTAGCTTACGCCGAGAGGCTCAAGGAGGTGGCTAGGGAAGCCAACTTGATGGCCTCAAGCTCCAGCTACAACGAGACGACGTCCTGGGCTTCTCAAGCTCTCGACACCGCCCATAGGGAGGCCGAGGCAGCCAAGGCCGTGGTGGAAGAGAAGCGGCGGAGTCCGGAGCGGCCAGACCACCGCGGAGGAGAAGCTAGCAGCCTCGGAGGCGGCGAGGATCGAGGAGGAGGGAAAGCGGGAGAAAGCCGAGTCGGCAAGGGATGTTGCCAAAATTAAGTGTCGATATCAACATCTCCTTTTATCTTTTCTTCTTCGTGCTTATGCTGTCCAACACCCGACCCCCTTTGCTAAGGCCGTTTGTTGGTATTCCGTCGCAGATCGGAGACTACAAAGCCCGCTTGGAGGCGGCCAAAGCTCGATCGTCCTAGTCTCGGGGAAGGGGCTCGGGCGCTCTTGGACGCGGCCGACAACGAGCCCCACCTACCGAGGAGACGGAGGCAGCATTCCTTGCTTGGCTGTAGGACAGGCCCCGACGCTTTCAAGCGCTTGTGCGGGATGCGACAAAGCTTGTCGTGTCCCACACCCTTGGCATCTTGCGTAAGCTCTATCCGCGGGTCGAGGTCAAGGAGATCGCCAAGGGCTGGCCCGTTGGCGTGGCGAAAGGCGACGTAGAGGGCATCTATGCCGAGGTCGAGCCCACCGCCGAGAAGATAGTTGGAGATCTAGTCCTAAAAAAACCACGATGTGAACATAGACCAAATTAGATAAGTCCGTAATCGCAAACTCTTTTACGTAACAAAGTTTGCGCTCCCGCCAAATTAGAGAACGCTTATCAAACTGTCGGGAGGTTTTAAGTTCATTTATTCGCATTGCACCGACTACCGCACGTCGGTCACGATCTTAGCCCGTAGCGGCGGGAGGAAACTCTAACCGAGGCCATGACAGTTTGGATCGAGCCTCCGTGCGTAGTCATTTACTCGTGAATAGGTGAAGAAAAAAGGTCGCAGCGATCGAGGCCCCCAAGTAATTTGGCATTGCACCCAGCTGACTTGCATCGGAACCCGACCCTAGCCGACCCGGGAGGGGACATGCCCGTTCTCGACGGTGGGCAATCAAGCCGAGTGTTAACACCTAAATTTGGTAATTGAATCCCTAAGTCCTGGCAAGGATGAAGCGAATCGGATCGGCTGGTTTGACGGAGAAACAGAGGCCACATCGGCCGAGAAGCGATCGGCTATGAAGCCGATCGGCTAAGGTTGAATCGGACAAGAGCGATCGATAGCCGATTCTAGTATCGTAGAAGATAAAACCATTTCGGGTGCGTATGTTTGAAGATAAATAGAAGATTCGGTTATCGGCTTGTGCGTTAAAAGATACGCCATCCGTGGATAGAGTCCCGTAACGACAATTGTTTCTGTAAATTAGGAGTTTGTTTAAACTATTTATTGTAATGCGGCGTGGGTCCTTCCTGGGATATCGTCGTGTTTTAAATAGTAGTTTAGATAGAGTCCACGGTCTGTACAGATAATGTTATTTTGGGTATAAATAGGACCCGAGACCTCCTGTAAAATGAGACATTCAATCAATCAAACAACTTTTGACGCATCGCCAAACCTTTTCTTCAGACGAGCAATTGATTTGGCTACGGGCTGCATCATTTCGATCCCTAAATCCAGGTAAATGCTTGTCATTAGTGGTATGTTCTGCTGGTTCTAGTGCTTCCATCGTAATGACACATTAGATTCAGGGGTTTATACTGTGCTACTTACCATATATCGCATGTAAACTGGAGCAATGTTTAGATCTACTCTGCCATTGGCCAGTTCCATCAAGAACCCGCAGCCGATAGGGCTAGATCCAAAGGTTGGGATAGTTTATATGCGGTATCCACCGTCTCGAGAGGTATAAATCAGCTACAACAGATCAGGTTGTTCTTTTTATACTTAATGCTGCATCAACATTGAACTATTAAGTCGTTTTTAGAACTTCCAATGATTTGTTCGGTTAGATTTATATGTTTAGAGACAGTGCCGGGGTTTCAGCCGGCCTTATCTGCCTTGATATATTTTTAGTATATTTATTACTAGATTTATGTTAGGACTGCCTCTTATATTAAGATTCCGTTCTTGTCGGACATCATAAGCCAAAATTGGCCTGCTATCAACAGCCAACGACTGATTTCCTAGGCTAAACACATCTGGTTCAGGAATGATATCTTTTCATAAGAATCATCGGAGTACTAGCCGATTCATAGTTAGCTTTCTAGTATTGGCTAGGTTATCAACCCATATATTTGTTATCCTTTACTGTATTTGGGTTAAGCGACTGATGCTGTCTCGATATAGCCGATCCATTCTAGTTGCTTGGCTTAAATATATTTTGGGATATCATATATATGCTCATGGATTCCCTCAGCTGATCCAGTGGGAATCTAACCTAACACTTAATGCATATGTCTTTGTTTTTCTTGTTGGTTAACAGATCAAACCAACTGGCACGCCCTGTATTGCACAGGCAGCCGAGAAGGACCTGCACTGAAGCTAAGCAGATCTCCCAGGCCAGCGCGTGAGAGAAATTTCTCGTCAACACGCTTCTTGGCATGCCCGGTGGGACTTTCTCTGTCAGCTCGGCTAGGACGCATCGACTCAGCCGACAAGATGGTCGACTCCAAGAGCCCCACTGTTTCTCAGGACAACATC
This sequence comes from Oryza australiensis, assembly GCA_019925245.2. NCBI lineage: Eukaryota > Viridiplantae > Streptophyta > Magnoliopsida > Poales > Poaceae > Oryza > Oryza australiensis. The sequence continues at coordinate 1,471,378 of JAIFGZ020000311.1, forward strand.
GTGCCTGTGAAGATGGAGCAGTTATCGGCTGAGCAGCAAGCCGATTACAAGAAGATGGTGGAAAAGCTCTAGGCCAACTACTTACAATCGTTCACCCAGACGAGATCCGGGGTTGTACATCAAAAATACAAGTTTAGCATAGACGAGCTTAAGGCATCCTCCTCCAACGGATCAAAAGGCAAACAAAAGGTAGAGGAGCCGATTCAGGAACAAGATGATTCGGCCCTGCATACTTTGCAAGACCGGATCGATTCGGCCGTCATCATGCACTGGTCAACCAGAGTAGCATCCTTGTCAACACTCTCAACAACATGATCATTACCGTGGTCGACGCCAAGATAGCCGACCAACCGCAACGGGCCGACGTACTTCACGCGACGGCCAGGACGTGGATCTTTATTAATTCTAAACCTATATGCGGGTAAAGGATGCTAATTCCCTTTTATTTCTGAGTTCTGTGATGGTCGGATTTGGTACTTAATGATCGTCAATAGTGCCTTCAGTTGTTGGCACACATCTATTTAGCAAACCGTCCGCACGTACAATGTAACGATACAATTCATCCCACAAGTGTCATCTCGCTTTTGTAGATGCCTCTTTTGTTCTCCCCTAGTGGTACATATCCTGCAACCATAAAGTTCACAATATTTACATACCAAGGGTTGGGGTCCGTTACCTTCGCAGTGTGTCATCCTGTATGAAGTCATTTATCAGTAGTTCCTTGTTAGTATTTTTTACGATCATAGGTAAATCCGCAAGCGCATAGATACCGCTGTATGTGGAGATTATGACAATCAGGTATCTACATGGCAAGCTTATCCGACTAGAGGTAGGGATAGATTGCGCCTGCCATATCTGTAAACCAAATATGACTTGGGTGTTACGTTGCCGATAGAGATAAGGCAACGGCCCATAGTCACAGTTTGGTAAGATTGAGGAAACCGACTTAGAGTAAGATAGGGTTTCCGATCTGTAAGCCCGCCTCCCAGGACTATATAAGGGGGTAAGGGGCGTCCCTTGAGGATATCGTAGATTAGATCGAAGTTACATCGGCTTTTAGCTTTCGGCCTTAGATCTTGAAATCAATAAAGACACTCGGCGGATTGAATCCACCGAAACAGGAGTAGGGTATTACCTCACGAGAGGGCGTGAACCTGTCTAAATCCTCTTTTCCTTCTAACCCATTGTGCTTGGCGATCTTGATTGCCCCCAAATTTCTATTGCCGAAACCGAAGTTTCGGCGGTTGGCGCGCCAGTAGGGGGCCGCGCGTCAAGACTTCTTCGACAAATCTCGCCGACAAGCGTGATGGGATCTTCTTCGGGATTCGGCGACTTCGCCACCGACAACTTCGACAAGTACTCCTCCTTCGACTCGGATTCGAACCAGTCGGAAGGAGAGACCCACTCGGCGCCGTTTGGGCTCCCGAATAGCGCCAAGATCTTCGACAACATCTTGGAGTCCAAGATGCCCCGCCCACTCGAGGAAGGAATTCACTCGGCACCGTTCGGACTACCGAACGCGGCCGGCATCTACACCGATCTTCTCGTCTCACCAACGGAGACGATCTACTCGAGAAGACCTCTCGGCGCTGTTTGGATTACCAAACGCCGCCGAGATCTACGGCAAACTCCTCTCCCGAATCGAGGTCGACCCACTCGGAGGAGCCGCATTTCCAAGCTCCGACTCGGTGGAACGATCCAGGACCCGAGCTACCTAGGGTCGAGGAGGTCGCCGTCATCCTCCGCCATTCGGCTCATGCTCATCTTTGGAGCTCAACGAATACCTCAGCTCCGCCGGCTTTGACGACCTCTATGGCATACCCTCAGACGAAGCCGATGACTCCGACTGCCACAAGGACTACGAGCCAAAGTGCTTGATGTCCTCATGGCCGAGCCGCCGAGTCCGACTCAGCCATGGCCCGTAGGCTTGCAGAGGAAGAGCGAGCCAAGATCGAGCAAGAGCGCAAGCTGGCTGAAGAGGAGAAGAAACGCAGGGAAGAGGCTGACAAGAGAAAGCAAGATCTACGGGCAGCCGGACGGTCCGCTCAGGAGGCTATCCTTCAAACACGGGTCCGCAACACCAATATCTTCCACACGCCACGCGAGAACGCGTTGCCGCACTCACACTCTTGGACACCGTCATGGAGACGGCGCCCGACGTGAGTCCAATACTCGACAAAATCAAGACCATCATCGCAGCCACAACCAACGGTCATCCCACCACCTCGGCACGAAGGCCGACTGAGTCCGTGGCTGAAACGCCCGATAAAAGCCGACTCCCGCCTCTAAGGTCAGGAGATACAAGAGGCCCGAGCCAGACCGATCGACGACTAGGCCAAGAGGCCCACGCCACGAGTCTACGCAGAAGCATCAGGAGCAAACGGCCGACTCCCGCGACAAATGACATGGACGTCCACCCGCCCACCACCGCGTCCGCCACAACAACAGCTCCAGCTACCCAACTAGCCAACCGAGGACCCCGCCGAGTGATCTGCGGGAAGTCCTCGATCGCCATTACCAGGAGCGAGACCGACGCACTCGAGAAGATCGGAGGGGATTGCCCGATAGCAACGACGACAGAGTGCCAGCTTTCACTTGGGAGCTTCGCCGAGTGCACCGGCCGAGTGGATTCAAGCCCACAGGAATAGAGAAGTACGACGGCAAGACCAACCTCGAGTCGTGGCTTACCGTGTACACTCTCGCCATCCGCGCAGCAGGCGGCGACAACAAGGCTATGGCCAATTACCTGCCCGTGGCTCTCGCCAACTCAGCCAGGAACTGGCTCACGAGCTTGCCAAGAGGCTCAATCGGCTCGTGGAGCGAGCTGAGGACCACTTCATCGCCAATTTTCAGGGCACCTTCGAGAGGCCCGACACTCACTTCGATTTATACAACGTCATCCAGAAGCCGGACGAGCCTCTGAAAGATTACATCCGGCGCTTCTCCGAAAAGCGCAACAAGATCCCCAACATCACCGATGACATCATCATCGCCGCCTTCCAGAAGGGAGTCCGTGATGAGCTGTTAATCGGGAAGTTCGGGCGCAAGCCACCGAAGACGGTGAAGCAGATGTTCGAAACGGCGAACTCCTACGCCAAACCCAATGATGCCATTAAGGCAGCGCGCCAAGACCGGCCGACGTGAGGGAAGATAAGCAAAGGGAGGAAGCGGAATCCTAAAAAGGACAACGGCAACAACAACAACCGGGGCCAAAAGGACCGCAAGCGCCGATCGAAGATCTAGTGGCCGCAACCTCCAACTCTCAACGCCGCCCCCGAGTCGCCGCCTACGACGCCATCATGAACGCTCAATGCACCCATCATCCCAATCACAAGCACGCGGCTAAGGACTGCTTCATTTACAAACAGTTCGCCGAATAGTACGCGGCGCAACTCAACAAGAAGCCGACTGATGAGGTTGGACCATCGGGCGCCAAGAAAAACAACACGGCTGAGAGCGCCGAACCTTTCCAAGACCCTGTGGGAGAGCTCAATCATATCTTCGGGGGGCCGCTAGCCTATGAATCCAAGAGGAAACAGAAAGCTAACCGACCGAGAGGTCAACGCGGCTCAACCCAAAGTCCCTCGCACTCGCGATGGTCGGAAGTGGCCATCACTTTTGACCGCTCGGATCACCCCGACCGAGTGGTTCACCGGGCGCTATCCACTCGCCCCGGACCCCGTGGTCCGCAACATCAGGCTCAAGCGCGTCCTCATCGATGGGGGCATTGCCCTTAATATTCTGTTCGCCAAGACCATGGACGAGATGCAGATTCCGAGGGTCTAATTGAAGGCAAGCTCAGCCTCCTTCCATGGAGTCATCCCGGGGCTATCATCTACACCACTTGGGCACATCGCCCTCCCGGTCACCTTCGGGGCTCGAGAGAACTTCCGAACGGAGAACGTCACTTTCGAGGTGGCCGACTTGAAACGGCCTACCATGCCATCATCGGAAGGCCTGCGCTTGCCAAATTCATGGCGATCCCACATTACACCTACCTCTCGCATGAAGATGCCGGTCCCAACGGCGTCATCACTCTTCGCAGCCGATGTGAAGCAAGCCTTCACCTGCGACAAGGAGAGGAAGCTGCGACATGGCCCAATCTCGTGAGAGATTGCGTGGCAGCAAGAAAACGATTGGCTGCATCGACTTGGCGGGAGGGCGAAGTCCCCGCGAAGAAGATAGCCAAATCGGGATCCGGCGACGCCAAGATGAAGAAAATCTCCCTTGATCCATCGGATCCCTCGAAAACCGTCGTAATCGGCGCGAACTAGATCCCAAATAGGAAAGCACGCTCGTCACCTTCCTCCAAAATAATAAAGATGTTTTTGCTTGGAAACCATCCGATATGCCAGAATTCATAGGGAGGTGATCGAGCACTCTTTGCACGTCAAAGATGACGCCAAACCGATAAAACAACGACACGGAGATTCACGCGGGATCGAAAAGACGCCATCAAGGAAGAGCTCACAAAGCTCTTGGGCCGCCGGCTTTATCAAAAAGTCCTACATCCCGATCGGTTAGCTGAAGGGTTACGCGGAGCTACGCTAGCCGAAAACAAAAATTTCTACCACGCAAACCAGAAAACTTGCAAGTAAGGGCCGATAGATCGTTACCGATTGGAGTAGAGTGCAGCGGAATAGCCAATCGGGGCAATCCGATCCGGAGCAGTGTAGCCAATTCCCGAGAGACGGCCGATACGTCAATCGCCCGATTCGAGTCGTCCGGCGCGTTCTCACGCCTCGCTCCGATGCGCCCGACCGCAGCCGATCCCACCACAGCCGATCGCTCCGATTGCAGCCGATCCGAAGCCGATCAACAGCGCGCAACGTAGCAGCGCTCTACCGTATCCACACGTCCGGGGACGAACGCCGTACACCCGTGTGCTAGCACGCGATGCAAGGCTAAGGTTTGGCTCGAAGGTGGGGAGGGTTTTCGTGGAGATTGATCTCGGCAACTTCGTTGCACGCGATGCAATTGACGTGTATTAGCTCTCCACCCTCTCTCCTTTATATAGAGTTGGCCGACTGGGACTAGTGGCCGATTAGGACTCTATTTTGAATCGGATCTCATCCGTATCTCATAGAGTTGGCCGCCCATACGTCGTAAGCCCATAGGACTCTATCCGATCGGATCCCTATCCGATCGAGCCGTATCCGAGTCCAACTCGAATATCTATTCTATCCCCTTAAGCGTGCGACGTAGGTTCATGTATACTCGGTTTCGGCTATAGTCTAACTTAGCCGACCGGCGGCTCGAGTCCAACTCACCGACCATCAACGGCGGCGCCTAGCAAGCACATATTGACACCATAGTATACAAGAATATAATATCGGCTCGAACCCGTAATGTGTACACAAATCCCTTTGCCTCACGATACCGAGTTAAGCTATAGGCAAGATGTGTGCCATCCCTTCAATAGCTTAACCATTCACTCGAACCGTATTGGATTATCGCATGCGTTGATTGACTCCTCAATCAACTTAGCATGGCCATGCATTTCCATAATCCATTACCTCGAGGGGCCCAGAGATATCTCTCCAAAGGAGGGGCAAATTCCGTCTTGATCACTCACATCCCACTCCATGTTTCATAGCAAACCCGAAAACTACCTTTATAACTACCCAGTTACGGAATAGCGTTTGGTAGTCTCAAAGTAGGCTACTACACATGTTGGAATCCATGGTGATCTCAGGTCTAAGGACTTGTACCAACACTACCCGAGACCAACTAATGGCACATTGATTCCCGTAGTGTCTCATGGTGGGTCTATCCAACAATGTGTTCTCCAACACATGTGTCCATGTTTATTGATTTGGTATCTCCATACCCATGATCTATGAGACATGATCATCAATCAATAAACATGCCGATCTTAGAATCATATTTGTTCCAACAATATGACATATGATCGTGGATCGTTTAGAAATAGATTCATACATATAGAGTCTCATAAATAAGTCACGTACTTATTGATCAATACAAGATGTCTATTTCATGGAACCGAATAACACTTTATTCATTTATACATAAACATTGACGTGATATCCAACATCTCCATGTTGCCTCTAGGGCATATCACTAACAATCTCTCACTTGCACTAGAGTCAATCATGTAAGTATCTAATACCCATTGCTCTTGTGTGCGCCTCATGCTTTGGTGAGGGACTAGGAACATATCCTTAGTTCTTCTCAAGTACTTAAGGATATTCTTTATGGCATCCAGCTGACCTTCACCTGGATCTGCGTATCTCACCGCTCGTAGCACTCAAAGCGTACGAGACATCTGGGCGTGTACAAAGCATGGCATACATGATGGATCCAATTGCCGAAGCATATGGAACCATACCCATCTTATTCCGCTCATCATGTGTCCGAGGACACCGATTCTTGCTAAGATTAATGCCATGTGACATGGGCAAGAAACCTTTCTTGGAATCATGCATGTTGAACCTTTTCAACACCTTGTCAATGTATGTACTTTGGCTTAATCCAATTAGCCTCTTGGATCTATCTCTATAGATCCGAATGCCCAATATATATGCTTCCTCCCCTAAGTCTTTCATGGAAAAGCTATTTTTCAATGAAGACTTGACGGATTCAAGCATAGGGATATCATTTCCAATCCGTAATATGTCATCCACATATAAGATTAGAAATACAATTGCGCTCCCACCGACCTTTTTGTAAACACAGGCCTCTTCTTCATTTTTGATGAAACCAAACCCTTTGATTACTTCATCAAAACGAATATTCCAACTCCGAGATGCTTGCTTCAATCCATAAATGGATTTCGTAGCTTGCATATCTTTCCAGTGATTCTGGATCGACAAAACCCCGAGGTTGTATCATGTATACATCCTCGCTTAGGTTTCCATTTAGGAAAGCCGTTTTGACATCCATCTCGCCATATCTCATAATCGAAATATGCAGCAATCGCTAGGATAATCCGAATAGATTTAAGCATTGCGACGGGCGAGAAGGTTTCATCATAATCAACTCCTTGAATCTCGTTTAAAACCTTTCGCCACCAATCGCGCCTTATAGATGTGAACATTTCCATCCATATTGGCCTTTTTCTTAAAAACCCATTTACACTCAATGGTTTTGACACCATCGTGGATCAACCAAGTTCCAAACTTGATTGTCGTACATGGATTCTATTTCAGATTTCATGGCTCCAAGCCACTTGTTGGAATCGGGTCCCACCATCGCTTCCTCATAGGTCTTAGGTTCATCGTTGTCCAACAACAATATATCACGTTGTTCCGCACTGTGTACCTATCGTGCGCACGACGTGATCTTTCGACTCCGTGGGGCTGGTGTATCTACAACCGGTGGCGCAACACTTTGTTCCTCCCGTTGTGGTTCCGTGGTCGCCGAAACGTTTTCGGTGTTTCTTGAACTTCTTCAAGATGCGCCCGCTCCCACTAACCCTTCTTGAAAGAAACTCTTTCTCCAAGAAGACACCATGTCGGGCGACAAACACTTTGCCTTGTTCCCGATTATAAAAGTAATATCCCTTAGTTTCCTTAGGATATCCCACAAAGAAGCACTTGTCGATTTGGGTGTGAGCTTGTCGATTGTAAACGTTTTACATAAGCCTCACATCCCAAATTTTGAGAAAAGACAAACTAGGGGTTGCCCTTTCCATATCTCATATGGTGTCTTTTCAACCGACTTAGATGGAACTCTATTTAGTGTGAGCGCAAATGTTTCAAGAGCATATCCCCGTAAGGATAACGGAAGATCACTTTGGCTCATCATCGACCGCACCATGTCCAACAAGGTGCGATTTCTCCGTTCGGACACTCCGTTCCATTGTGGAGTTCCCTGGCGGAGTCAACGTGGAACAATTCCACAATCTTTCGATGATTACCAAACTCTTGGCTCAAGTATTCCCCTCCACGATCCGATCGTAGAAACTTGATTGTTTTCCCTAAATGATTCTCGTACTTCATTCTGAAATTCTTTGAACTTTTCAAAGGATTCGGACTTATGCCTCATTAAGTAGATATAACCATATCTACTAAAGTCATCTGTAAAGGTAATGAAGTACGATAACCACCTCGGCCGTTGAGCTCATTGGTCCACATACATCGCATGTACGAGTGCCAATAAGTCACTTGCTCTTTCACTATGTCCCGTGAAAGGTGCCTTTGTCATCTTACCAAGTAAACAAGACTCACATGTCTCAAATGATTCAAAATCAAAAGAGTGAAGCAATCCATCCTTATGGAGCTTCTCCATGCGTTTCTGATTTATATGGCCTAAACGACAATGCCGATAAACGTGGGGTTTATATCATTAGAGAGTTGCCTTTCTATATTAATGTTATAGATGGGAGACGCTTCAAGATTCAAAACGTATAATCCATTCACCAATGGAGCATGAAAATAGAACATATCTCGAGATATATTGAACAACCATTGTTCATTGATCTAAAATCATATCCTTCCGCTTGCAAACATGAAGCGGAAATAACGTTTTGACATAGTGTTGGAACACAATAACAATTATTTAATTCCAAAACGATCCCCGAAGGTAGATGAAGTGGTACGTGCCGAAAGAATCGTAGCAACGCTTGCTCCATTGCCGACGCGCAGTTCACCTCGCCCTTCTCAATCCTCTACTTCTTCTCATTCCCCGCAACGATTTGCAAATATGAGCTACCGATCCGTATCAAATACCCAAGAGTCGAGGGTGAAGTAGCAAGATTAATGTCTATAACATTAATACCGGCGTAAGTCGTACTTTGCTTCTTTTTGAGATCCTCCATGTACTTCTTGCGTTCCTCTTCCAGTGGCTGTCTCCTTGCAATAGAAGCAAACGGCATCCGATGCCGCCGACCCTTTTCTTGCCCTTCTTTGCATTGGAGGCACTCGCGATCTCATCGGGAGTTAACTTCCTCTTGGTGCAAAGCTTCTTGACAGTGGTTTGCGCTTAGCCTTCGCATCATCATCACATGATGACCGTTTTTCTCGGATACTCTCCTCACTGTCTTTAGCATCCCATGCAATTCAGCCAAGGTTCTATCCATATTGTTCATGTGATAATTTAATATGAATGGCTCGAAGCTCTGAGGGAGCGACCGGAGAATCACGCCCGTAGCCAACTCTTGGCTAAGGGGAAAACCCAGTTTTTCCGGACTCTCGATATAGCCAATCATCTTTATCACATGCGGACCGACGGGATTCCCTCAACAAGCTGCACGCAAACAAGGACTTTGAGGTGTTGAACCTCTCGGCCCGAGCTTGGTTCTCAAACATGCCACGCAGTCCCCGAATAATAGTGTGAGCATCGCCTGCTCTCATATTGCTTTCAAGCTCGGGGACATTGTAGCTAGCATGAGACAAACTTTATGTCTAGGGCATCATTAGTGTGCTTCTCGTAAGCTCTCTCCGTGCGTTGCAAAGTGGCATTATTAGGCAAATCCTCCGGATAAGGTACTTCAAGAACGTACTCCTTACGCTCTTGCTTGAGAACAATTCTCAAGTTGCGATACCAATCCATAAAGTTTGTTCCATTTAATTTTTCCTTTTCGAGAATAGATCGCAAATTAAAGGTACTGGGTGTAGTATTAGCCGCCATTTATTCTACAATGAAAAAGCAAAGTTTAGCACAATGTTTATGCTATGTCTTTTGTTAAACAATTTAACATTAGACTCCCATTACGTATTTTCCACCTTCCCTCTAGGTTACGTATTGGGTCAAGATCCACATGTTAATTAATTTTCTAGTGAGCTTTGGCATCACCGCTAGAAAATTAGTAACATCGGTAAGCAACACCTTGCTAATCACATCTCTATGTGACTCTTGTTGTTGGTGTGGCATCTCCATGCCCCGGCGCCAACCTATGCCCCAAGGCCCAAAACTGTTTTGATAGCCTTGTTAAGTAAACCAAATGCTCCCCGCATGTATATGTCCGACATATACCCCCTCGTGTTATGATAGAGAATGGCACTCGCTTTCTGCGACCCACCATTGACGAGCATAACGGTGACGGGTGCAACATTTGGAAGGGCATCATTACTACTTAATTTTGAGAGGGATGCTATCCTATCAAACAAACATATCACATATGAAAGCAAGAAGAATAGCATATAATGAAATAGTATGGCCCCCTTCACATGGTGATCTCCATCTCATGTCGGCGCCGAGGATCTCCATCTTCGCACCATCTTTCAATGTGCATGATGCTTGATTTCTTCAAACTAAGCTACTACTATAGAAGCTCTAATTGAAGATTACATCGACTCGTAGGTTGTGAAAGAATATTACAAGCATTGCACGTATGAAAGAATATTACAGTGGATTGCACATATGAAAGAATATTACATGCATCACATGCATCTCATACATCTCATACATACAATAGGGCCATACCATCTCAAAGAATTCTCTCGCAAAAACAAGTTAGGCGTAGAAACGTTTTCTACTTATCGCAGAGCTACGGCAGATCGAGACGACCTATAAGGGGTACGCACACGGCGGGGCGGGGGTCGAGGGGAAGCCGCCTCGCGGGCCCGGCAGCGCCCGAACACCACACGAAATTCATAGATCCACCTATGAAATCGCTTACGGAAACCATGTCGGCATAATCATATTATGCCGTCCCGATACACTATCAAGGGAGATGGTTTGCGTAGGCGCGAGGCGCCTAACAAGATCGGACTACGAGATAGCTTCTAAGATAATCACATTATACCGTTCCGATACACTATCAAGGAACGCTATCTCGAACTCCATCTCAAACCGAGTTATATGGAAATTGCTTCGACGTAATCACATTACGCCGTTCCGATACACTATCAAGGAACGCAATTACCATTAACTCTCCTCAACATCCCGTTAAACCGATTGATCTAATCAACCCGTGCGCAAAACTTGTTCCAGATCCAATCTAAAACCCGAACTAAGCAAGATTAGCTCGATACCACCGAAGGGTTACGCGGAAGCTACGCTAGCCAAAAACAAAAATTTCTACCGCGCAAACCAGGAACACTTGCAAGTAAGGGCCGATAGATCGTTACCGATTGGAGTAGAGTGCAGCGGAATAGCCAATCGTGGCAATCCGATCCGGAACAAGGTAGCCGATTCCGAGACAGCTCGATACGTCAATCAGCCGATTCGAGCCGTCCGCCGCGTTCTCACGCCTCGCTCCGATGCGCTCGACCGCGCCGATCCCACCACGCCCGATCGCTCCGATTGCAGCCGATCCGAAGCCGATCAACGGCGCGCAACGTAGCGGCGCCTCTACTCGGTATCCACACGTCCGGGGACAGTAACGCCGTACACCCGTGTGCTAGCACGCGATGCAAGGCTAGGGTTTGGCTCGAAGGTGGGGAGGGTTTCGTGGAGATTGATCTTGGCAACTTCGTTGCACGCGATGCAATTGACGTGTATTAGCTCTCCACCCCTCCCTCCTTTATATAGAGTTGGCCGACTGGGACTAGTGGCCGATTAGGACTCTTTGAATCGGATCTCATCCGTATCTCATAGAGTTGGCCGCCCATACGTCGTAAGCCCATAGGACTCTATCCGATCGGATCCCTATCCGATCGAGCCGTATCCGAGTCCAACTCGAATATCTATTCTATCCCCTTAAGCGTGCGACCCAGTAGGTTCGGGTATACTCGGTTTCGGCTATAGTCTAACTTAGCCGACCGTCGGCTCGAGTCCAACTCAGCCGACCATTCAACTGCGGCGCCTAGCAAAGACATATTGACACCATAGTATACAAGAATATAATATCGGCTCGAACCCGTAATGTGTACACAAATCCCTTTGCCTCACGATACCGTTAAAGCTATAGGCAAGATGTGTGCCATCCCTTCAATAGCTTAACCATTCACTCGAACCGTATTGGATTATCCGCCCTGTTGATTGACTCTCAATCAACTTAGCATGGCCATGCATTTCCATAATCCATTACCTCGAGGGGCAGTAGATATCTCTCCAAAGGAGGGGCAAATTCCGTCCTTGATCACTCACATCCCACTCCATGTTTCATAGCAAACCCGAAAACTACCTTTATAACTACCCGAGCATACGGAATAGCGTTTGGTAGTCTCAAAGTAGGCTACTACACATGTTGGAATCCATGGTGATCTCAGTGTCTAAGGACTTTGTACCAACACTACCTCGAGACCAACTAATGGCACATTGATTCCCGTAGTGTCTCATGGTGGGTCTATCCAACAATGTGTTCTCCAACACATGTGTCCATGTTTATTGATTTGGTATCTCCATACCCATGATCTATGAGACATGATCATCAATCAATAAACATGCTGATCTTAGAATCATATTTGTTCCAACAATATGACATATGATCAAAGGATCGTTTAGAAATAGATTCATACATATAGAGTCTCATAAATAAGTCACGTACTTATTGATCAATACAAGATGTCTATTTCATGGAACCGAATAACACTTTATTCATTTATACATAAACATTGACGTGATATCCAACATCTCCATGTTGCCTCTAGGGCATATCACTAACCTGGCCATGGTGTCACATCGCGGCATCGGGGGCTTAAGTAATCCGTAGAAGATCAACGCTATCTTGAGCATGAAGCCCCCCGAGTAACCGTAAGGACTCCGAAGCTCACCGCCGCATGGCGGCGCTAAGCCGCTTCATCTCTCGACTCTAAGTGGAACGAGGCATGCCCTTCTTCGTGATTACTAAAGAAAGCGGACGATTCTGGGTGATCAAAGTGAAGATCTACGGCTTTCGAAGACGGGAATTCCTTACAACGCCGCCTCGCCCCGGCTCGCCGCCCCGTGGAGCCCCCGCCGCCGTACGTTTCGCTTACACCACCAAGTGGTTAGTATGGTACTGTGGGTCGAGCGAAGAAGAAGGACTAGCCCGTAAGATCCGTAGGCCTATCTACTTTGTTACGAAGCATTGGTGAGCAAAATTCGCTACCCGCAGGTACAAAAATTGATTTATGGTGTCCCGATAACCGCGAGGAAATTGGCGCACTATTTTCAGTGGTCACTGGTCACCGTCGTCACCTCCTTCCCACTCGGCGACGCCATCCACAACCTGGGAGGCAACCTGGGCGCATTGCTAAGTGGGCTCTGAGCCGATGCCACCGGATTTGACCTTTAAGGCGAGGACGTCCATAAAGTCACAAGCCCTCGGCGGATTTTCCCGCCGAGTGGACTGAGCAACAAGAAAGCATACCTCGGGAAGACCTCCAACATTGGACCATGCACTTCGATGGATCCAAGAGGATCACCGGCTTGGGAGCAGGAGTTGCCGATCTCCCGACCGGGGAAAGGCTAAGATACGTCCTCCACCTCCACTTCTCCGCCTCGCACAACATCGTCGAGTACGAAGCCCCGCTACATGGACTGCGGCTCGCAAGCCACTGGGATACGTTGGCTCATCGTGGAAAGGGGACTCCCCACTGGTCATCAACCAAGTAATGAAGGACTCGGGTCCCGTTCTCAATGACACCATGGAGGCCTACCGACAAGAAGTCCGCAAACTTGAAGACAAGTTTGACGGATTCGAACCTGGTCACATGTCTTGAGACACAACAACGGGGCAAGCCTCGACGAGCCGGCGTTAGCGGGTCCAAGCGTGAAGCCGCCCCAACGGGACGCTTTTTGTCGAACACCCTATGAGCCAACCATCACGCAAAGACAACTTCCAACGAACAAGCCGCAAACGAAATCGCCATAACCGACGCCGACCGGAGGACACCCTCATCAAATTTTTAACACAAGAAGAGCCGCCGGAAGACCGGGATAAGGCGTAACGTGTCCGACGTCGTTGCCAAGCTTATGTCATGGTTGATTCCGATTTATACAAGAGAAGCCCTCCTAATCCCGATGAGATGCATTACACCCGAGGAAGGGAGACACTGCTCCAAGACATCCACTGGGCATATGCAAGCCACACTGCAAAGACGCACCTTGGTAGGCAAAGCCTATAGACAGGGTTTTTTCTGCTCACCGCGGTCTCCGACGCGAACAAAGTGGTACGAACCCGTGAAGGCTACCAATTTTTCGCCCGACAGCCACGTCCCAGCCTCAGAGCTACAAACAATCCCAACTATCCCGGCCGTTCGCAAGATGGGGCTTAGACATGGTCGGCCCTTTCAAGAAGGCTCCAGGAGGATTTACACACCTATTCGTCGCAATCGACAAGTTCTCCAAGTGGATTGAAGCAAGCCGGTTGCCACAATTACCGCCGACAAGGCACCGGATTTCTTCCTCAACATCGTGCACCTCTTCTAAGGCCCCAAACAGGATCATAACCGATAATGGGACTCAATTCATGGGAGGCACCTTCAAGGAATTCTCGCGAAGACTTCGGAATCAAGATCCGTTATGCGCGCCGCACATCCCAAAAGCAACGGACAAGTCGAACGGGCCAACGACATGGTCCTTCAAGGCATCAAGGCCCGCGTGTTCGATCGTCTAAGCTCTTACGCAGCAAATGGGTTCAAGAGCTTCCCTCGGTCCTATGGCCTCTCGCGGACCACACCCGCCGGGCTACCGGCCAAACTCCTTTCTTCTCGGTCTACTACAAGCGCATAGGCCATGTTGCCAAATGAGATGGAGTATGAATCCCTCCGAGTCCGCAACTTCAACGATGAATGCTACGACCCCGACCGAGTGGACGAGCCTCACCCGACCGGAAGAGGCCCGAGAGGCACCTCATCCAATAAGCAAAATATCTTCAAGGGCTCGTACAATACCACGCCGCAACGTTCGAGCACGAAGCTTTCATCGTTGGCGACTTGGTTCGCGCAAGATTCAAACCACCAAAGACCGTCACAAGTTATCCCCCTTATGGGAAGGACCATACATAATCGCCGAGGTAACTTGGCTCCGTGCATACCGACTAAAGCGTGAAGACGGATCTATGGTGGAGAACTCCCTGAAACATCGAGCATCTTCGACGATTTTATGCTTAAATTGACTAAAGTTTCATGTTTTTTTGACGCCAACCTCAAGTAAGATGACTTCTTGAGTTAGCGCCTGGGGCAAAATGGGTACATATGTCAATAAAGCATAGTTTTCCCGTCAACTTTTGTGCATGATTTGGTTTATCATTGTTTAATGTTCCTCGATCCGAGTTCAAGTGTTTAAAGACTAAGAGTTTTCCGATGGCCTAATCAAGCCTAGGCTCGGTGACAGTCGGACGAAAATTACTTAAGAAATTTCACACAAAAACTCGGATCAGGACGTTAACATAAATAGATTGAATATTCACAAGCCTACATCAGAGTGCCATAATCATACAATGTTTACAAGACAATGTCTCATGAGACAGACATTAAAGCCGAAAGTTGTTCACTAGCATCAATAGCAATCTTCTCATCCGACTCCCGACCGCTGACATCACTAACTGTCTCCTGCGCATGTCACCCAGCCTCTATGATGCACAAATATTGGTCAGGGCCCTCCCTCAAAAATTCCCTTCCTCGCTCATCCAAGAGGTCCCGTTGGCAACCTCTTCCCTGACCCTTCGCCTCTTGACCCCCGACCGAGCTCGGGTCTTGACATCCAAAAGAATTGATCATGCAAAGATACTCGAAAATAAAGCAAAGACAAAGAATGTTACTTTGAAGAAGCATACCTTCGAACTTGGCCTCCAATCCTGGCTCCTTGTCGAGGCCGACCGCTCCAACTCCGGACCCGGAGCGAGTGGACCTCCGACGAATTTTCTACAAACTGTATAGCTATTAGCGACCGAGATCAGTACAAAACCCATAAAGAAACCGGAAGATTGGACTTACTCCCGACCGAACCGCGGAGGTCGAGAGGTCTCCTCCTGAGTTCGGCTATCTCCTCTCAGCCGTCCCGATGCGGCCTCCTCCCGGTGGTCTTTAACTTCCGCCGGACACTCTAGGGAGTTCGGGAGTGAGGAACCAGCCTTTTCCGTAACTCGGACTTGGCCATGGATTGACAATACTCCTTCGCACGCAAGATCCGAAGAGTGACCGACCGGAAAGAAATGATGATAAGATAGAGAAAAGATCTAGGCTTACGTTGAGTAGCCGAGTCACCTCATTTAGGCTATTGACAAGGGCATCCCTTTCTTCTCGCTCGCTTGCTTGTCCATGATACCCCTCGCTCGGCTCGAGTCTCGCCACTGATTTTTATCGGGGAACCCAGGTGTTCGTAAGACCGTAATCTCGGGATTTCCTCCACTGTGGCTGGCAGATTAAGAAGAACAGATGAAGACGCGAAAGATTTAAACTAAAGAGTAAAGACAAGACTTTGATTCAAGACTTACCGGCTTCGTGGCTGCACTTTTTGGGTGGAGCAGCCTCGGCTAGCCTCCTTCTTCCGGCTTCGCCGACGGGTCCTCGCCGGGGGCTCTAAGCCGCACCCTGGGCTCCTGCCAGCCATCGGCTCCCACGGACGCCCCTTGGCCGGGCGGTCGGGGGCTCCTTCCTGGATATCCTTCTGAGGCGAGGGCTTTCGCCCTGAGAGCACTTTCTTGGTAGAGGCTCTGGCCTTTGTTCCGGTGCTTAGGGTGCCCTGCCAGCTACTCGGAGTAGGCCCTCACCCTTCCTAAGCAGATCTATGTCCTCGGGGCCTCCCGCAACAACGAATGCGCTAGAATGAAGACAAAGAAAATTTTCTACAAAAGATCGTAACTTCGCCATGAAGCATACCGGGACGATCGGGCGGATTTTCGGGCGTTTGGCTTTTCGGCGATGGCCTTGAGGAGGAGGCGGTGGACGTCATCGCCGAGTCGTCAATTACGAGCCTCCTTGCTCGCCCGCTTGTTGGTGTCCCCTACTCGGCGCCGTCGTTTCCTGATCGGGTCGCTTTGGATCTTCACCCCACCAACGCTTGTTGGCAGGGCGAAGCGGCACGTCATCATGAGGCACCTTGTACGGTTTGAAACAATGAAAGCATTTTCCTAAGAAAAGAGAGAAATTTCAATACTAAGAGATATGACACTCAAGGTTGTAAGACAACACAAAGAGGTCACTGGCTTACTGAGGAGGAGGCCGATAGACAAAGGAAGAATCTAAGTAAAGAGTGATAGGGCACGCTCGACCGGCGATTCCAATGGAGAAGATCTTGTACATCCTGGATCTTCAGGATCTTGTAACCGAGGGGGTCTTGATCTTCCCCCGACAAGTCCTTCCCCGCTCGTACTCGAAGGCCGGCTTCACCGCTCTTGATTGGAGCCGCCTAAGCACCCGATGAAGTGCCGAGTGATTTGCTCGCCGAAGACCTTTCGCTTCATTGCTAGGATCTTAGCTAGCAGCCTTGTTGGCTCATCCCAATCTTGAGCCACTGGTACAAAGGCTCCAAGTGCATGCTTGGGTACAAAGGGGAAGGCCGATAAAGGCCGGCGGTGGCCTGGGTTCGAGATTGTTGATATGAGAAACCATTTCGCGTGTCATCCCTTATTGGAAGATTTCAAAGGGAGAGAGAAAGCTACTTGCGGAGGGATCCGCGGAGTTGGAAGCCCGCCCGCCAACAACGCATGGGTGGTCCTTATTCGGATGCGGTTTGAGGTAAAACATGCACGAAAGAGATGGAAGCGGGGGAGGATGCCAAGGAAAGCTTCTCATATGTGGATGAAAGAGTGGCGGATGATGAAGCATAGAGTTGGGGTTCGATGATAGAGCCGGAGACCATAGTAGTCCGTAAGCCCCCAAAGAACTCTAAGGGGAGGCTTGAACTCACAATAAAAGAAAGAAGTGAACACAACAAGCTCACCTGTGGCAAAGTTCGGGGTTGGGAAATCTTCACCGCCACCGGGCGCCAACCCACGATCTCCTTGGGGAAGCACGCCGTGCTTCACCATCTCCTTGAGGGTGGATTCCTTACATCCGATGTGGCCCATTGGTCAAAGGGATTTTCTTTTTCATCCGCCATGAGTGTGGTTTGGGGGAAGTGGATCTGGTCGGAAAGGATGGGGATTTGAGCAAGGGATCTTGGGAGTTGGATGCGGAGGCTAGTTTGTGGCAAGGAGTGAGCTCCTGGGTGGATGGATTCGGGTGCGCGCGAGTTTAGGGTTTTTCACGGGGAGCCGGTGAATAGTGTGAAAAGAGGAATTTTTCTAGAAGACGAAGAGGCTGGATGACCTCGAGGATTTATAGAAAGATTTGAGGGTTCCGCTAGGTTTTTCGTGATTGGGCCGAGCCCATGAGGACCTGCGCCCGCCTATGTGGCCCGACGCTTGTCCTTAGGGACTGCTTGTGATGAGCTTAAGCATTTGCCTTGGCAATATGCACGTGTCTCGAATGCCCTATACCTTGGAAATCCTTTCATACCGCGGCTTGCCCGACTTCATGAGAAGCCGGCACGATGCAATTTGGGAGGTGACCAAATGTGCCTAAGCTTTTTATAGCCGCCTTGATGACAGGCAATGCTTGGTTTTTTAGCATTTGATTAAGTGATTATATCAATGCTATTTTTCCACCTTGGTGAAGATCTTTATAGATTGAGACCAAGATTATGGCAAGAGCTATTTAATAATTTGGTCATATTTTTCATACGATTGAAAACTCGTTTGCCCATGAGGGACGATTAAAATATTTGTCCTAAATAACTCTGTAGATTCGTCGATAAGCAGCTGAGCTTACTCGAGTGCTTTCCACCTATGAGGGTTGATTGAGTTATTTGTTCCGAGATGACTCTGCAAATTCACTCTGATAAGCATGAGCTTGCTGGGAGTGATATGTTATATGATTTTTTATGATTGCTTTAGCTTGAGCTAAGCATTTATATGAGTATGATTTTTTATAGTTCTTGACTATATGCTTAGTCTCAAGCTTTTGACTAACCACATAGCTCCGGGGCTTACACTCTAATTAGGCATCAGAGATGCACCTAGATATTTATTTTTGAGATTTTTTAGATATTTTCCAGCCCTTCACGCGCCTTTGAAGCCACTGAAGATTCAAAGCAGTAGATGATGGAATCACTTGGCCGCCAGAGCACTCGGCCAAAGAGGTTTTTGGTTGCAAGCACTGTTTTTGGTTTGAAGCTGAGTTGTCTCGTCGACCGAAAAGGACTCTGGGCTAATGTGGAGATTATGGCAATCATATCTACATGGCAAGCTTATCCGATCAGAGGTAGGGATAGATTGCGCCTGCCATATCTCGTAAACCAAATATGACTTGGGGTTACGTTGCCGATAGAGATAAGGCAACGGCCCATAGTCACGGTTTGGTAAGATTGAGGAAACCGACTTAGAGTAAGATAGGGTTTCCGACCGAAGCCTCAAAGCCTCTCTCCTGTGACTATATAAGGGGGTAAGGGGCGTCCCTTGAGGGATATCGAGATTAGATCGAAAGTTACATCGCCTTAGCTTTCAAATTTTTAGATCTTGAAATCAATAAAGACACTCTGGCGGATTGAATCCACCAAAACAGAGTAGTGGGGTATTACCTCACGAGAGGGCGTGAACCTGTCTAAACTCCTCTTCCTTCTAACTCATTGTGCTTGGCGATCTTGACTGTTTCCCCAAATTTCTATTGCCAAAATCGAGTTTCGACACTGGGTAGTACTTCACCTTAGAGTATTCTAAGGGTATCGAATCATTGGAAACGTGTACGTAGAATCTAAAAAACATGATTTATCCAAGGACAACAACTAAATGGTAGACTTAGAATAGAGATGATTCCTATGGGTTAATTGTCTTAATTAAGTTAAGGTCTATCGCCTGCTTCGAGCACCGGTTACCTCTTGGTTTGCTGCTAAGTCTCGCCTATAACTCTATGATGTACCCGAACTTGGAGGAATACGAAGGACGTACATGGCTGTCACCACTTGCCGCTACTCCTCATTTTCCGTGGAGCACACAACAAATGAAGGTAACTCTAACGTAGACACCATGTCTATGTTATCTATTAGTACTCTAGCTCACGTACCCAACCACTTCCTTCTTCATCCGAGTCTCTATGGTAGAGCACTGCATAAATACTAAGTGACGAACCCGCAATAATGAGAAGCTTTGTTATTTAAATAAGAAAAGTAAATACCATAATAAAATCTCAAATACTTACTTTATTGAAGAAAACATCCACCGAGGTGCAAGTCGAGGGAGAGTGCCGATTGGGTCCCAAGATTCGGACTCCACCGGAGAGAGTGCCGACATCTCCAACACTCCTCCGAAACTCCCTGAGAGAACTCCGACACCGGGGTACTCCTTTTGGAGCTTCCCCTCACTCTCTTCCTATATTCTAACTCTATTAGAAAATAACCTAAATATCAAAGTGAGTTGTACTCCACTTGAGAGTTGTACTCCACTTGAGTTGTGTGTTGTGAGAGTGAAGTGACAACTCCTTTTATAGCCATCCTATGATGGTTATAATGTTGGTAACTCAAGGGAATCACTCATAACTCCGCTTTGGGAGTCATCGAAAGCTTACATGTGAAAGCATGGTGAGGAGAGGCAAGGTTGTCTCGTCGAACTTGGGTTCGACCGACACCTTTGGCCCACTCCTTCGGGAGGCCGCCTCGGTGGGCCCTCTACATGTTGTATCTTGGTTGGGCTCAATTGTATATGGTTTTTGATTAACATGGGGCCTCCAATCCATGTGCTCACTCGATTGTCCGAGGTGTATTTTGTCGTATGGCTAGGTGATTTTCGTCCATAATTCACATGAATACAAATATTCACCAAGACTTGTGGAAATGATATTCTATTTTGTATTCTTTCATTTGCTTTTATACCGAATTGATGTCAAATTTAGTACTTAAGGATCATCAACAACACCCTCATACTTAGCCTTTACTCATCCCCGAGTAAAGATCATGAATGACAACAAAGCAATGAATCCCTTTGTAATAATACCCGCATAATTATTCTCCAAGCCATACCCGTACTTTGTGAATCTTTAAATGTCTACCATGTCATCTTGGGTGATTGAAGAATGGAACGGCCTTGATTCAAGTTACCTCCACTCCTCCTAATAAGTACCTTGGGTTTTTTATTTCGCTCATAAAAACATAACTTTTACTTTACTCCTCAATTGATTCTCTCATTGCTCAATGTGTATAGTTCCTCACCAAGGCATTGATTTTGCCTTTTTTCTTATCCTACTTCTAATAAGGTTTATGTGGAGCCTCTAAAGGGAATAAGAATGACATACTTGCATCACATACATTGTAAAGTCAAAAACCGGATCCAAAAAGATAACTATTCATACCATCATGATCAAGATGTGTATGCGTGTGGACAAAGAATATGTGTGTGGAATAGGAATTTGCGTGTGGAAGAATGGAAAATGAAATGATGAATTTTTTGTATGACCCTCCTCCTTGCACTTATTTGGAGAACATGACTATTTTTTCTCTATCATTTTTCCTTTTTTTCATGCTCGAGAATATTGTTTCTTCTCTTGTGAGCATTTTTTTCTCAACATCGTCATTTTTTTAGCTCCTGTCTCTTCTTTTCATGGATAGTTGGAGGAAGGATCATAAGCATGTGAAGCATTTATTTGGTGGATGGATGAATGATGTTGACTTCCAGTATATAAACATAGCATGTGGTGGTGGATGAAATATGATTGGTAATACTCCAAAGCTGTAGAGGGTAAGCAAAATATGATGGGTGAAAGGTATATGTTTGCTAACCTCCAGGATAAGCAAACATGGTGGGCGTGCGTGATCTTGATCATGAAAGCATGAGAAGTATCTAACAAGGGTCTCAACAATTTGATCAAACTCAAAATGATGACAAGAAATATATGTATAAGGTTTGCAATATTATTGACATATGGCTTTGGTAGGAATAAGATATCAATGAGGAGCATGTAAAGTTATATCATTTTTTATTCTTAAAATTTCCCAAGAACTCAACAAGAAAAAAGCAACGTTTCTTTTATTAGGCTATCAATTATTTAGATAACATGTGGTCCAATGTGAATATTAGTTCACAAGTAACAAGCAATATGCGAGAAAAAGAGTATGCAACACATTTTCAGGAAAATCATATACTCTTAGTTGCAACATCCAAATTCATTTTAATCTTGATTTTAATTTTCATATATTTTCTATGATGAGAACAGATTAAACTCAAAATTTTAGGGAGGATCAGAGAAAAAATGCACAAACCATTGCTTTGTATGGAGTGGAAGACAAGGAGGTTCAGGGGCGGTTCTGTCGACCCTTGTGTTCGTCCGACCCTTCCCTGGTTCGAATCGCCTTGCTTCTTCTCGTCTGAGTTCGAGTTGTGGTGCAGCGCAAAGGTGAGAGATCTTGTTTGTGGACATGACAGGAAGCATGTGAGATCTGTCCCAACACTTGTTCTTGTACCGGGTTGCTTATTCAAAAAAAAGTGAAAGCAAATGGAAATCAATCGGCTTGTAAGTCGAAGAGTTACAATCTTTATTTTATTTAATTCAAATGAAACTTAACGTGAAACTTACCTTTAGTCCACATGGGGACAGTGTGTGTGAAAGCTGGGAGGTGGCTGCGCCACCCATGGATCATTTGTTCATAACAAAGAAAGAGTAAAAGTAGAAGAGATTCTTACCGTGTTTGCAGCGACATGTCCTATATCCAAAGTGTCGCAACGTTATGCTGCACCCCAAGCTCTCAGCATCAGCGGCTCGGCATGACGTTGCTTTTGCCCATATTAACACATAGTGGACGGTTACCTAAAGTGGTGTTGCACAATATCTCTAGATGCCTTCAGTTGTTTATATCCTCTTCTTAGTAGACCATCCGTGTACACTCAAGGATTAGAGTTTGTCACCTTTAATAGCATGTCGTCCCGTAGGGAGGTCATTTGACGACAATTCATGCATGTTAGTGAATTATATGCACGACAAAATGGTCTGCTATAGGATTTTCTACTCCTTCCATTATTATTATTATTATTATTATTATTATTATTTTAGAAATTTTATTTTCACCAACTTTCTTATACTCAAACAAGGATGAATTAAAATTGTCTTAACATAATCACAAGAAGGTTTTGTGCAACTTTGTCATGTATCCAATCCCTTGGGTTATCTTTAGTTTGAATCAACTTAAAAATTTACCCGATCAAATTTTAAGGTTTTCCTGCAGTGGTTAGTCAATATTTATATACCAAGATCTATACAAGCATTGACTCTAAGGTCCATTAGGCAAACTCCACAACATGTCTAATTTGATTAAATAAGACTTTTTAACCTAAGCACCATGCTTAATTTAAACAACCTATGAATGGACTTCAAGCATCCATTCAAACCGAGCATGCGAGATAGATAAAACTAGATCAAGTTATATTCAAGTGGAGATAAATATGAGTATATGAATGGTGAACTTTCGGGTATCTCCGGTAGAGCTTTGTTTAAGTCAAAAACAGGACATTTCAAACTTTTTTTAATTTTTAGCAAGGCAAGATACAAGAACTAACATCATGTCTAAACCAAGGTGAATTTTTGGCATGAATGGAACTTTGTTATGAGATACTTTACTAACCTCCCCACACTTACATTTTGTGTCGCAGACACCAAAAATTATTTGTGTGGTGTTCGAGTCTCTTTCAAACTTGTTCCATCACCAAAAGCACCGAGGTACTACGCTGATGTAGCTCCCATGTACTTCTACAAGGTCACATGACCATTGTTCTTTTTAATCTTAAGCTGCAATGGTTAGTGACCAAAAGTAGTTAAGGGCAAACTTATCCTAAAAACATGTTTTATCTTTTATTGATGAAGGAAAATGATAATCCGGGCTACCTCCTCGGCAAAGTTTGTTTGTGGTCGAAAGCTCGACCATACGGGGGAGTCTTATGTTGGGTGCAGCCCACCATTGGCGATGTAGTCCCCGCATTGGCCATCACCAATTGTTGATTTATCGTTAAAGTTGTAGCTGCAAGGTTAGTGCCATAGGTGCAACCATGAAATTACAATGCTTATGATAAACAAATACATCTACAACCTACCTTCTACATATTTTTTCGGCAAGGACCTTAAGGTGGTTGTATCGCTTCGTGGCACAAAGTGGAAAACTCAAGATACTTTTAAGAAAACATGGTTTTCGTCTAAATGGCCTCATCGTCTGGACTTCGTGTCGACTCCTCTAGCTCTTTTCATGGCCTAAGAGTTCTCCCTCCCAAGAGATTTATCATGAAAAATCATGGTCGATTCTCGATTGTTGTTGAGAACACCATACCATGGGCCAAAGCGAGAGGCTTAAACTCGATCAAGGTGATGATGCTGCTTGGTATCATTCCCTAAATCATCCTCTTCTAGTGCAAAAAGCTTTTCGACTCCTCAAATGTAACGTGATTGGGTGATGTGAACGGAGATACAAACATCACTTCTCAATCGAATTATGCTCAGGGATGGGGCTTTGCCAATGGATTTTCCGGAAAGCAAGAGATAGGGCTGGCGAAAGGGTTTTCCCTAGCTTTTCATCGAGGCTCCCTGAGAAGTACCTTTTTGGTGAAGTTTTTCTAGTGGGTAATCTATGAGAATATCAAAATCGAGGACATCAAAGATGTGCAAATCTAGGAGAACCTCGCTTTGTCTATGTTGATTGGCACATCCTTGCGATCCCACGACATTCGAAGATGTGTACCGTGGGGCTCTTGAAGAGTTTATTGGTCGTGGCTAGAGGCATGTCGCCAAAGAGAATGTCTACGAGGAATTCATACATGATACATGCCTCGATAGTGGGATTGTGAAGGGCTTCTACCAGCTCCCCTTAAAGAACAAGGAATGGCTATGGAGGGCGAGATAATCTGAATTGCTTTGGAAGAGTGTCCACCTTCCTTCAACCATTTCGCCTTCAAGATTTCCTTGAGAAAAACTTCCTTGATAGGATCGTGAGAAGGAGGAGGTGTTGTAGGCTTCTTGTGTTGGAAGGAATTCGAGGTGTTTTTGTGGTTTTCATACAGATCATCCTCGAATGAAAAAGGGAATTCAGAAGGTTGAATTTCTTCTTCCTCCGGTGTTCGTGGTTTGGGCGAGGGTCCAATGGTTGAATCTCACGATAGCGCCTTGCTCGATTTTCGGATGGTTTCACTATGGCCGAAAGAGATGTTCTCCATGATACGATCCAAGAGTTCCCCTTCCTTCTCGCTATGGTTTTGTGTGCAAATGATCCTTTTGCGTAAATATCAAGATACAAAGCAGATTCCTTGTTTAGACCCAATCAAAAATGTTGTAACAACACATGATCGGGTATGGACAAGTCTGGGCTAGACTGAATTAACGGTGAGAACCTATCCCAAGTTGCTCGTAAAGCTTCTTTCTCGCTCTGCCAAAAGTCGAGAATCTCCATCCGTAAAGAGACAACACGGGTTAAGGGGAAGAAAGCAAGGCAAAACCTACTTTTAATTCATCCCATTCATCGTGTATTTTCCATATGGTATGGGCGTACCATTGCTTCACCCTCTATAAGAGAGAAGGAAAACAACTTCCACTTAAGAGTTTCTTGTGTCATGCATGTGATTGTTAGGCATGAGCACAAAGAGCTCGAACACTTGTAGATGATGGTATGGGTTTTCACTATCGTGCCCCGAGAAGGATTGCTCGAGTTATGGCTATAAAGCCAGACGGTTCGTAGCGAGATAAAAGAAATTGATTTTGAAGAAAGATATGGCTCAAAGAACTCGCTCTTCTGGAGCGGAGTGATTTTGAATAGATAGATGCTCCATGTAGCTCAGAGAGAAATGAATAAATGAAAAGAAAAGATATGAGGATGAACCAAGTTCGAAGACAATACAACAACCGTTCTCCAAAGAACAGTGCTAGAAATGCTTGTTTCATTTGTTACAATAACGATAAATCCACAAGCACACAAATACCACTATAGCACTTTACCTTAGAGTATTCTAAGGGTATCGAATCACAGGGATGTGTGTGTAGAATCTAAGAACATGATTTATCCAAGGACAACAACTAAATGGTAGGCTTAGGATAGAGAGGATTCCTATGGGTTAATTATCTTAATTAAGTTAGGGTACAACTCCATCGTTGCTTCGGGCATTGGCTCTTCCCCTGGTCTATCAAGCCGAGTCCGGCTGTAGCTTTATAATGTACTCGAACATGGAGGAATATGAAAGACGGATAGGTCACCACCTCGCCGCCTACCTTACTTTCGTGGAGCACACAACAAATGAAGGTAACCTCTAACCCAAACACCATGTTTACGTTATCGATTACTACTCTAGCCTCACCCAAAACATCCTTTTTCATCTAGATCTTAGTACTAGAGCACCCAATATAAATACTACGCGACGAACCCACAATTATGAGCTGTCTTACTTAAATAAGAAAAGTAAATACCATAAGGAAATCTCGAATACTTACTTTATTGAAGAAAGCATCCGTCGGGTACAAATTGGAGGATAGAGTGCCAACAACTCGGCAACTCCTCTTGGACTCCACTGGAGAGAGTGCCGACATCTCCCGCACTCCTTCGGAACTCCCTTGGAGAGAACTCCGACACTGGGGCACTCCTCTCTGAGCTTCCCTCACTCTCTTCCTATATTCTAACTCTATTAGAGAGTAGCCTAAATATCAAAGTGAACCGTACTCCACTTGAGTTGTGTGTTGTGAGACTAAAGTGAGAGCTCCTTTTATAGCCATCCTATGATGGTTGTGAAGTTGGTAACTCAAGGAATCCTATCCGAGGTGTATTTTGTCGCATGACGGTGATTTTCGTCCATAATTCACTCGTATATAAATATTCACCAAGACTTATGGAAATAATTAGTAATAACCACTACCGTTAAGTTTTGTATTCCATTTTGTATTCTTTCATTTGCTTTTATGTAGGAATTGATGGTTGGATTTGGTACTTAAGGACCGTCAACATTCCTGCATGTTTGTGATTTGCATACGTAATAAATGATCCATTACAGAATTTTCTATTCCCTTTTTATCTTTAATCTCAAGATCATAACCGAGGTTTTGCATCTTTCTTAGTGAGCAAGTATTTCAAAGCAGCATGATCAAGGTACAGAATAATCGTTGCTCCAACTAAGTTAGATCTGAACTTGTTAATGGCAAAAACAATGGCAAGGAGCTCTTTTTCAGTTGTGGCATAGTTTAACCGAGCTCCAATCAAGGTTTTACTAGCATATGTGATAGTGGTGGTTTCTTAACTTTAGTTTGGCCAAGAACGACCCAATAGCATAATCGCTTGCATCGCACATGATTTCAAACTACAGCGACCAATTAGGGGTTGAATGATTGGTGCTTAGACGAGAGTTTCTTTTAAGATATTGAAATATTTTAAGCACTCATCACTGAATTCAAAGGGAGCATCTTTAGCTAACGGGAAGCCAGGGGTCTAACAACTTGAGAAAAAAATCTTTAATAAAGCATCGATAGAACCCTGCATGTCTTAGAAAGCTGCAGACTTGTTTAATATTGGTAGGAGGTGGAAGCTACTAGATCATTTCAATTTTTCTCTATATACCTCTACTCCTCTTTCGGGGAACATGTGTGTATAATTTAAGAAAGAGGTTTGTCCAAGGACAACAATTAATGGAAGGTTTTAGGATACGAGGATTTCTATGGATTAAAATTCTTGACTTAAGTTAAGGTAAAATTCTATCAATTGCTTCAGCACCCTGCTCCGGCCCGCAAAGTGAATCCGGCCTATAGCTCTATGATATCCAAATGTGGAGGATTACAAAGGACAAATAGGGCTGTCGTCACCTTTTCCTACCGTAACCCGTGAGCATGCAACAAACAAAGGTAACCTCTAACCTAGAAAATGTGTCTATGTTATCAATTACTACCTAGCCTCGTGTAAGAACTTCCTTCTTCATCCGTAGTCTCAAGACTAGAGCACTTAATATAAATATTAAGCGATGAACCCACAATGATGAGGATATATCTTACTTAAACAAGAAAATTAAATACTAAAAGGAATCTTGAATATTCACTTTTATAAAAGAAGAATCCACCGAGGTTTAAGAGAGGAGAGAGTGCCAACAACTCCGACGCTCCTCCGTAACTTCCCCTCGCTCTCTCCCTATTTTCTAATACTCTACTAGAGAGTAGCCTTAAATGAACTTGAGAGATCTCCACTTGAGTTGTGTGTTGAGACTGAAGTGAGAAGCTCGTTTTATAGGGTCCAATGACAGCTGTGAATGGCGGCTACCGAGGTTAGTTTTCCCACAACCGCTATTAGGAGCCAATAGGAAGGTGCCACATGAAAGCTGGTGGTTGCGGGCCACACGGGTGGTTCAGTCAAACCAGCCCACCGACCTTCTTCTATGAGGCCGACAGTGGGCCCTCATGACAAGTGCACGGTGAATTATCCTCCACAATGTTGGTTTGATTTTATTTGTGGGCCCTCCATTCGTGTACTCGCATCCGATTAGCCGGAGGTGTGTTTCTTTGCATGGTGGGTGTTTTTTCATGCATAATTACCTCGCATACAAATATTTACCAACATTCGTGAAATGCTTAGTAATAAACCCTACCACTAGATTTGGTTTTTTATTTCATTTGGTTTTATGCAGAATTGACGGTAAGATTTGACATTTAAGGGCTGTCAACACGAATGCATGGTGTAATCAAAATTTGGACGAGACTAAAAATCAGACGTTGTTAACTGCTTGCAAAATAAATGTTTCATCACTACATAAAAATGTTTCAACCTATTAAATGGTGAAACATGTTCAAATCATGATTTAAACATTTTGCTCTCAAAAACAAAGCATCAAACTTGAACTGTTGAAACACCAATAGATCCCAAGAATCAAAGTAAAAAATATGAAACACCATCAAAATCTTTAGTGCATTATTTCGATCTAACACAAGTGACATCAAAATATATTGGCTGAACATCTCCACCAAGTACTCCATCCTGAACGCTGACCTCAACGACCACAGTGCATACGGTTCGTTGCTAGAAATCTAAGAAAGGTACCAAGGCCATCTCCAAGAACCCTTGTTGCTCTTCTTTCCTCGTGGCAGGAAGCACACTAGCAGTGTGCGTTGCGTGATTCCACTGTGTTTTTTTTTGCACTTGACTGGGTGAACAGTTGACAGGAAGATAACTTCGCCAGATATGCAAGTTTGATGAAGGACTACTTAGCTAAAGTGAACTTCCGACTAAAAAAAGTGGGCTTTAGGAACTGATCTAAGAATAGCTCTCTACAAAATGTAAATTGGGGCCTTAAAATTTGAAAATTTTATAGCTCTAATATGAATAATGCTTCTTTCAGTCCATTATATAGCTTCAATATGTGTTGTTTTGTACAATATTTAGAAATAGAGCATGAAAATTAACTCCCCAAACAAAAGAAAAGACATTCACGTTACTTTTGATTCAATCCAATCGATCATTCAAATTACTATAATTCAATTACTGGTACTTGATAATTTAGTTAGATTTATCGTATAATAATTGTCTTAGTAGATCCTGATTTTTGAATCAAATTGGTAGACTTTACAAGGGTTGTCAAGGACTCCAGGACGAATTGTTGAGGATCGGGAGATGAGGACGAGGAGTGATGAGTCAAGGACGACAAGTCGACAAGGCAGCTGCTATGGCGCCACTGCTGCAGTGCC